>DWNE01001529.1:0-21702 GCA_018249875.1 Cecropterus toxeus | reverse complement strand
GGCTGCTTGCTCGTTTGCTACTTTATATTTAATAAAAAAAAAAAAAAAAGAAATATTAAAATCATTCGCCGGACACTCTGACACATAGAAAACATAACCATTGATATTATTTCTCAATTTTACAAATATTATAAATATGAAATTTTGGATAGCTAGTATCTTGTTACTTAACCACGTCTAAACACATCGGGATGAAATTTCGCACAAAGATAGATCGTAGTCTAGGAAAATGTCCAGTTCCCGTAAGATAAATTAAACGAAGATAAACCACGGGCACATAGATTTAGTTTTAAAAATTTCATGTTACAAAAATATAACATAGTTTACGTAATAAAATAACTAAATAATAAATAACTTTCAAGTCTAAAGTTGCAATTTTGATTATAAGAACCATGGACTTTTGTTAACACCAAAAAACTACACACTTCACTTTGCAGCTCGCATGTACACTTAAAACCAGTACTCATTTTGGGCCATGTAACACGATTTTGGGTAAAAATCCATTTTTTCGATAAAAAGTTGCATAAAGAAATGCATTGTTCGATGTTCGGTGCATGCGACAGATGGGGCGAGCGATAAGGGTAAACGGTTTGACACCGACCAATCGGTCAAATAATGCAGCTTTGGAGAAATTTCGGTCGAATAAAAGCTGCGGTGCTTTTGTGAAATGTCAGGATTATTCAGAAATATTATTTGGGTTTCTACTTTGTGTTTGTATGTTATAGCTAGGATCAAGTAGGAATATCTCGTATAGTTATGTCCCCAAATTTTCTAACCAATCGATTTATTACGTGCAATACTTTACAGTTGATATTGGTACATTATACTCATACTGTGATGATACCGCCACCCCTATTTCTATTAAAATAAGATAGAGATATTGTAAAGACTCATGACGATTCTTTATCCTTATCATGTCCCTTACCTATATCCATTAAAATAGTATATAGCTGTACTTTGGTTTTACGTTGAGGTAAGGCAGAGAGAGTAATATAATATGTTTTTACTTATTTCTTATTTCTTTTCTTCCAGATAGAACACAGTTACAGATATTCGGGGCACCAGTTAAGCATCACCAATTAACATTAATTTAACTGCTTGCCCCAACGCCCCCAACGGATGCCGGCGACGATGTACGCGTAGATTATAATAAAGTGTACAAAAACCAAAAACACCTTTTTAATGGGGATCTATATAATAAAATGAATCTATAATCCACGTTTCATGGATCTAGCTATAGTAGTGTATACTCTACAATGATTCGTCATAACTGTGTATCCTTGAAAAGCGAAGTCGAAAAACATTGTTCAGTGTAGAAAATATAAATCATAGAAATAGTTATAGAAGTAAATATTTTTGCGTAATTTTGAAGCTTTTATTTAAAAAGAGTTATAAATAAATATCTGTTCCTAATTATAGTTGTTCAATTAAGATTACAGACTATGTCGCTTAATTTAACGCATCTTAATTACTCTTTTGGCTTCTCCAGCGTGTTATAGTGATCTCTATTTAACGGTAGCAAAGCCAATTATCAGAAATGAAGGTCGTGAAATTACGATATTAGTCAATTCGTCTCGCGTAGGAGGCATTCATTGGGGACCACGTCAATATTTATTTATTTTCGACAGCTTATTTTATGGTTGTTATATTCTCATTTGTTTTGAATAGTTATATGTTAGCCTGGAGCATATTTCATAGCTCCGTGTATCTGATGCATTGTAGTATGGTGGAAAACAATATGTCTTAGTGATCTGCCTGTAATTAGTACAAAGTTCTCACAGAGTTTTCAAAGGTTGAAATTACTACTCTCCAACCATAACAATGTAAAACCAAAGTATGGACGTTTTTAAAGAAAATTAGATTAGAAAACCCCACCTTGCTTAACATTGTAGATCAATTATGATCCCCACAATCCGCAAAACACTCCGTATTATAGATATTGAAAACGTGTACCAATGTTACCGATTGCCGATAAAACATTTGGTACAGGCATCAAAGTTGAGCGTTAAAAACAAATGTTTAGCTAATAAGGCCAGGAAATAAACTGAAAATTTGCTAAATTTCACTCATCGCTGACGCTGATGACTGCAGCGCCAAGCGAACCTCTTGTGGTCCTCGGGTAAAATTTAAGCTGTACACCTGGCTTTCTATTACTATGAATAAGTACACGCGTGGCGGAGAGGGTCCCATACCGGTCTGACATACAGTGGGCTACGGATTTGATCCCCGGCCAAACACATCTGTATTTTGAATTAGAATATCTGTTCTTGGTCTGGGTGTTTGTATATGTGTCTTTCTGTGTATCCATGGCACCCACAACACAAGAGAAATCCAAGGGTGAGGTTATGAGCGTAGAAAGCGTGTAGTAGGTACTTATAGATTTAACCCCTTGGACAACTTAAACAGATATGCTATCATTTAAACAATAATTTGTCACGGAAACCAAGTCGTGTGGCGGTAAGTGTGGAAACGTGTCGACCACGTGGCGGTCCCGTGGCGGCCACGTCGTGATATAAGCTAATTTGTTGTGGGAGGGTTAATATTCTGGTCAATTACATCGTTATTAAAAGTTATTCAAATCCAACTTATGTTCTCAATAATAGGAAATCGTGAAATTGGGCATTTAATTCGAACGAATAAACATCTGATATTTAGATGTCTTAAAATGATTATTATAAATTTGACTTCAATGACATTATAAGGTATAATGCCGTTGAAATTATAGACAGATACACAGAGAGATACACGCCTAGCCCGTAAATCAAAATGTTAGCTTGCTTTAATTGCAACGAAAAAATAAACAATCATAGTTACAATCTAAGCATTTTTTAAATCCTGTATTTTTATAAGAATAAAGTAGCAAACGAGCATGCTGTCCACCTGATGGTCCACCACTTAAAAACCATGAAAATAGTGTCAAAGTATATCTACTGTTAAAATAATTATTAACGAATCATTGTCTATGCGAAATGTAAATGTTGCTAATCTGTGTGGTTTGTAGGTATAATCTATGTGAAATATGAATATTTCTAATCTGTGGTTGATGGTACTTGAGTGCGGTAATTGTCTGTGGTCGGTGGTGGTGCGACACGCGCGACCTCAAGTGGGATAATGTCAACAGTTGCTAAATGCCTTGTATCATTGTATATTTTAAGGCCACTCGCATTTTAGGGTTGATGAGAATTGATGCCGTGTGAATTTTGTAAAAAAATAATATAAATAATATGTCTAAAAACATTTGGATTTAATTTACTTAATTTGTATATTTATGGTTATATTCTTGTTTAAAGTAGATAGATAATTATAAACATGCTAAACATAGGTGATTTAAAAATGATAAAAGTAACAAAATCATACTTAGTGTTAAAAAATATATCAAAATATAAGCGACGATGATTACTTTCTGCTACTTCAAAAGGATTGAACACAAAAAAATATTTCTTGTTATAAAGACTAACACAGGAAATCTATTTCAAATATGACTTGAGTTAATTTATTTTACCAGTCTATAACAGGCATTGGCGCTCGGACTTACTATATCAAGGAAAAATAATTTATTAACTCTATATAAATTATACAAAAATCAAAAATATGTAAGATCAAAGACGAAAAAATATTTTTTTGCGGTTCATTTGATGTCGTGGGACTTGTTTGTCATTATTTGGTTTCCACGCTTAAACTCAGAGCGAATGATAGCACTTGAGCTTTGTGATTAGCGATTTAACTAGGACACGCTCTGCCTCAAGTGGGATAATATCAACAATTACACAATATTTAAAAAGCTATTAGCATTCGCAGGGTTATGAGAATGGTGTGAAATTTTTTTATGATATTAAAATGTCATTGATATTTTTAATCATAAGGGTGTTTGAAGTATTTTAAGTGATTTTGGCTGGTTCATGTTATTTTATGGTAAATACCGTGAGAAATAAATACGTTCTCGTATAATAATTCTAGAAGAATTATTAATATTCTAAAAAAAAACATTTTGTGTATGGAGGGTGCTTCATTTTGATTACGTTTTTAGCTTAGATCTTACTGTTTCTAAAATTTTGCCGTACGACGGATGGTCGGCTAAATGCTTGAACTTCCTAGATGCATCCCTTGATCTGCTAGCAGATGTATACAGAGACTTAGATCCAAAAAATCGTCTTAATCTATTATTAATATTATAGTCCAAATTACGTATCCGTATTGTTGTCTTATTTCTTGTTTTAATTTATCCAAAGGATCTTTAAATATCACTAAGAGTGCCTAGACCACATGCATAGAAGACAGAGGCCTTAAATAAATAGCATTGTCTGCTAATACGAAATTAAACACAAAACAACCAAATAACAGTTTTATTGTAATCTTGGCAGATGGTGTGAATATACCACCACAAGCACGTGTGCGGCACGCGACCGCTCGAGATGCACACTTTCGCCACGCGGCGCCACTTGTTGGACTTAATTCAGCTAATAGCTATTTGTATTTTAATTATCTTAATTTAGGGATATAAATTTGTTTTGTGTTAACAAAGTATCAATAAATCTATGTAGATAAAAGTGAAAAGATTCATCATGGTAAACGGGGCAATTTTGCGTCCCGACCTTTTTCGCGGGGACATCGGGACAAACAACCGAAAAACGGAATGGACTGTTCTTAATGGGACTTAACGGGTCACGGGGTCGCCTTAAGTAAATATGTAAATATTTTTTACGTAACATAAATACGCTTAATATAAAATAATATATATTTACAATTTAAGAAAGAAAGAATTTTCCAGGTGGTAGAACCAATGTAGAATGCGGGGAAGTACCACCGCCACACCTATTTCTAGCGTGAAGCAGTTCTTGCGTTTCGGTAGAAAGGTGTGGTTGCCGGCTCTCTTTTATGAGGCGACCATCTCAGTCCTCGGGAGTAGCAACGCATCTGTGGTCGACTACAGATAGAACCCCTGTTCTATATGCTTACAGTTCTAGTTGCTTACAAATGTCCATGGGCAGCAGAAACCACTTACCATCAGGTGGGCTGCTGGCTCGTTTGCTACTTCATATTTATAAAAAAAAAAGAATTTCTTTCTTTCTTTCTTTATTTACAATTTAAAGATTTAAACATCTCCATGGTCCAAAAATCTAATGCCCATTTATTACTTAAACATAAAAAATGAATAATTAAACTACAGATGCGCTCTTACCGTCAATGACGTCACGTTATTATCTTTACAAACAAACACACAAAGGTACAGTTGGTTTTCAATCAGCCTCAAGAGCTGAGGGCATCGACGGACAAGCACGCCAAATGTTACAATAGATATTTTAAACTAGAGCGGTACTTCTATATGAAACCTTAACCCGAGAACATAAAGTTTATTTCATACGTTACAAATTTTATATATCTAATTCAGTTGTTATGTGAAAGGGATAAGGTTGAAATTGCCGCTGAAAGTATTGCATTTAGTCAGATGTATAGATTTTGAGTGTTTTCGGTTGAAAGGAGAATAAACATTGTAGCCGTAATTGTTTTGATACCACTATGATGTTGTTAGAAATAATAATAATACGCATGATGTATTGCAACTAGTATAAGAATTGTCATATTTTAATTTCAGAGTTTTCTACACTCATAGCCCCACAGTAGGATTTTCTCCTGTATCGTAGGTGCCATAGACACACAAAGACGAATACACAAACACTCAGACCGAGAACAGAAACCAAAACAATCTAAATCTAAATTCACATTTCTGTCTGGCCGGGGATCGAACCCGGGACCCACTGTGTGGTACACCAATATGGTGACCGCAGTGCCATGCGGGCCGTTGGGTTTGATCTTAGCACGCCTCTTACGGATTTTCTTTCTTCTGAACCTAACAGTTACCTAACGAATATTTCGCTTGGCGCATAGCGCATATTTTATTAGTAGACAAACATGAAAAATACATAAAATAAGTTTTAATTATCACAAAACTTTTAAATAATCTAACATATAAAATATAATTTACGTAGAATAGGTTTATACTTAATTGAGAAAAATAGAGCTGATGTACAATTTAACTGAAAAAAAATCTAAATACAGTGGGATATTAAGAAACCGAAATAAATTAATATAATTTAAGTTTATTATTATTATATTCCTACAAAATTGTTCCAATCACAGTTATAAATCGAGTTGCATAAATAAATACTCGTCGTGTTATAAATTATTTATAGCACATATTTGCCCAGCGTCGAATATCAATAGATACTCCCCCAGCTTAGTGGCTACTGCCAGTTGCCACCAGTATTAATAGACCCCTGACTAGTAAACGTTTTTTCAGTGTAAAGTAGTAAACGAGCATGCAGTCCACGTGATGTTAGGTGACCACTGCACATTTGTGAGCAACTTCATAATATAAAATACATGCGTTCTGTCTAAAGTAAATCATCGATGATGACTAAGATGGTCGCCTCATTTGAATGTGTGCCGGCAACCACACCCTTCTACCGAAACTCAGGAACTACTTCAATAATCACATCGTATCCGCATCTTACTAAATACTAAAGATTTACCTTCTTACAAATTAATATAGACTTCATTCCGATCTTTCCTGTCAAGGCTTGATAAGACGATGTAAACTAGTTTGATGGGAAAGTGTAGGTTTTTCTAGTAGTCGATATTTGTTCAGATTTATTTTATACATCTACCACAAAATCTTATATGTACTTATTATGAATAATCCAATATTTTTTTGACATATCCAAGATTTATTTAAATAATTAATGCGTCTATACTTTGATAGAAGTTTACTTAAAGTATTAAATAAATAATTCTTTCAAATCTAAAGATATATTACTTAATATAAAATGCGTACAGATTTTTAGTTTTGTACACTTCTAAGAACGGAAAATGCACGAATGTTTCATAATTTTTTAGACTTAAAAATTTATGCTATAATTTATAATTTAAAATATTATGAATTATGTACATTACCGTTTACCGTATATATTTACTTTAGTAGTATAGTTACAATATTTAGTACAAAAAAAGAATATTTTATACTACTTAGAGCATCGTTATAATAAAAACTTGATGGATCTTTCTTAAATGGTTTGTCTTATTTGGAGTAAGCTGCTGCTAGCCCTATTTATTGTTGCAATTTCAACCTTTCTCTATTTGCATAAGGATCTGAATCCTGATGAATGAAAAATAAAAGTAAATGCCGAGTGATGTGCCATGGTAATCTGCGGTCCAGTCAATTTATCTGTAGGTATTAGAAGATCGATTTTATTTATGAGGGTTCGGCATAAATAATTGATTTATTTTTATCCTTCACTGCTGATCGAACTACACCTCCCCTAACCTGCGCCATTCTTATGTTCTGAGCCATATGAATCCAGCGGTTAACCGTCGTCATCTTCAAATCTACCCTCTCTAATTAAAAAAAATACAATAGGGCTAACTTAATGCCGGATGTCATTCTCTATATGTCAAGTGGAAACTGGCTGGAAAAATATTTATTTATTTCCTGACTGCGTCAGAAGGACGGTAATGTTTTTCGAGGGTTTGTTTGTATGTATATCCATTTCTTTGCCACGCGCTACAGCCCAAACGGCTCAGCGGATTGTTACGTACCTATGACATATCATTAGAGTCGTCTCAGCTTGCAGGGACATAGGGATGTTAGTAGTTTAGTAATGAAAAACATACATGAAAATTCACAAATCTTTTTGGAATAGAACAATAATGGATTCATCTTAATGATTTTTAAAATCACTCGGGGCACCCTTAACTCAACTCCATTAAAAAGCGAATCAAATATTAGTTTAACTAAACAAACGTCCCGCGGGCAGTGATGAATTTAAAAGGAGCACAAACGGACAGACAGACAATTAGCCCGAGGCTACTTTACAAGCATTTGGTTATGTTTGATTTGTTCTGTTTGTTTTCGTGTTGTAGGTACACCCAGTTTTTGATTGAAGAGGGTCAAAGAACGGCGACGATTTCAATTTAATTCAATCTGTCAGTGGTTTTAAAAATAATTACTTTTCTAGGCTTAGTTTAGGATCTTGTCCGGTTCGGACTCGCGCACGAAGTGTTACCTTCTACAATACCAATACCTATAAAAACACGTTTGTTGTATGAAAGCCTCCCTTAAATATTAATTTTCATTTTGTTTTTTAGTAGTGTTGCTATAGCGGCCACATAGATACATGATCTGTGAGAATTTCGGTTGTCTAGCTATCGGTTCACAAGATACAGCCTGGTGAAAGACAGACGGACAGACAGATAGATGGATGGACGGACAGTGAAGTCTCAGTAATAGGGTTCCCTTTAGGTACGGAACCCAAAATATTTTTGTATTATAATTGTAAGTTGTAAGCTGATACCGCACATTATTATTATCACCCAAGGTTAAACGGAGAATGCCTTTCGATATTAAGTTTCTTTCTCTTTATAAAACATGGTTTTAAGGTATTCCAAAAAGTTTATATAGGCAAAGCAGTGTAATTTTTAAAAGAAATCGGTTAACAAAGATACATAGCGAGAGAACATAATGTGTAAAAAACAGAAATAAAAAAACATTTAATTTTCAAAGTTAAATAACGGTTAATTTTACTACCAATTAATTTGAAAGAACGTATAAAGTGGAATAAAGAAGAACAGAACAGCAGATCAACCAATGATAACCATAAAACGCACTATCGGTGGTTTAATAAATCACAAACTAAACTTCTTGTTAGCAAAATCAATATTTAATAATGAATCGCACCAGACTTCTGAGGGGAACAAATGGATTTATCCCAATACCCCGTAGGATTAGTGGTTAGCTGCATTGTCAGGGAAATTAATGACGTAGATTCATGGGGAGATAAAGTTAAGAATGACGTTTAGTATTCCGCTTCTAATTTGTGGGGTTTTCGTACCCTAAAAACTATGTCATTGGAATGCTAACAAAATTGTTGATGGTGTCTGTGAATAAGACATGGCAGCATTGTAAATATTTACGATAAGAAAAGTTAATTTTATTAATTACTAGTAATTAATATATTTCATTCATATTATAGTCAAATGGTAATGATTCATCGATTTTTTGGAAGAGGCGTTGTGCGTTACCTGTGTAATCAGAGATGTATCGCGTCACATTTTTCTGTTATTCTGTTACGCGTCACATTAAAGCTTAAATAATTTAAAAAAATGTCATTCCGCTGGCGTTTGGTTAAACTCTCATATAATTTTGGAAAAATCAATGGTGCCTTAGATTCCAACCTCGGACCCTCGATGGAGAGGCCAGGTTTCAACCATTAGGCTATCCTTGCCTAGGTATACATATTTTATTACCAGAAATATTTTATGTTTATTATTATTTAGCTTCACTTCTTTCACACACAGACTATTTTCCCTTACCATACCCAGCAAAGTAAAATATTCCATTACTGGTATGTACTACTACTGTTATTACGATATAGACATACATCTGGCGAAATGTCTGGGCGAAATGCGGTCCTGGAAGAGTTCCCACATAAAAAGCTTATTTCTGGCGATGTTGTTTTATTCTATCATCTACATAAAACGCTCAACCACAAAGTTGCTATTCTGAAGATCTGGCGTTTTTATTAATAAATGTTATTGTATAGGCCTACGAAGGCACTTAAATATCTCGACTTAAAAGATCCGGCAAGAAATTTCCGGTGTGTGGTTTGTCTTTATGTACATTCATCAATATATACTCCATCCATCTACAAGTTAGAAGGCGAGTGTAACAGAAATAATTATGATTGATCAACCATACTCATGACAGTATCAGATGTTAAGGTACAAACATGTTCAGTTCAGTTCTAGGCCGAGAAATAGGGGTGGCGTCATAATACTATTCAATTCCTTGTCAATGGAACAATACTACGAGAGTTACGTGGTCCAATTTCTGACATGTCCAAATTCATAGCAAATACAGATACCAACGAAATAGGCCGTAACGAATTTCCAAAGCAAACATTTAGTGTAACTCGACACAACGGGCGCCGTAGCCAGCAAACTAATATTTTCCTTAACAATGTACTTATTACAAAGATATAAGAGTTAAAGTCCTATAATCTAGCTGAAAAGACGGCGTAGTAATGGGTGCAGATTTCCAACAATGCGCTTGCGCAGGGGTGCGCTACCCATTCACAACTTTTCGCTCTTTAACGAGCATTGTTCCAATTTGATTTATATTCATGGTTGTATTATTACAAGGCGGTAAATCAAGTGTGAATTCTCTTTCTGTTTAATCGACTACTGGAAAAGCAGATGAAATCATTTGGCTCACTGTTAACGTGGAAGTTTATTTACACCTACTATTTTAATTGATTTGTTGTCACCGTTAAGAACATTAGAAGAACTGGAAACTGAGGTTGGTAGAACTGTTTGTGGTTTGACTCTGGAAGCACCACCGCCACACCTAGTTCTGCCTAATAACAGTACTTAACACTACTGTGTATACTTATACGAGGCATTCCGTCTTAGTCCTCAGGAGAAGCAACGTATTTGTTGTCAAGACTCAGATGCCCATGGGTGGCAAGAGTCATATCAGGTTTGCAGTATTATAAATTTAAAAAAAATGTCGTCAACCCATTATTATTCTATTGCGCTCGGAGCTCCTTTGAGAATGAGTTTGACTTTGTTTTAGGCCATATTGCACCGCGCTGGCCACGTTCGAATTAGTCACCCATTTTTAAGATTCGCAGGTGTGTGGATTTCTTCTAGATCGCCTTCGCCTTAAAGCAATGATAATGAATTTCTAATACGCACATCATTTTAGAAAAATCAGTGGTGTGTGCCTGGAATACAAACTTCGGACCCTCGATTGCGAGGCCGAATTTTAACTATTAGGCTATCACTGCTCATAACCACTATAATAACATAACACATTACAGAACATTAATTATGTTGTTTATATTTTGGGTGAATATTTATTTGATATTGTTATTAACTATGTTAATTTTGTTGGTGTTTTTTTAAATCAGTTCCACTTTACTGAATATTTATCACAATTTAAAGTGAGAGAGAGTTTCGAACCATTTTAACAATGCATTAATATCACAAAGTCTAGAATAATCCTGGAATTTTTATTTTTTTCTACATGAGATAGATTAAGATACTCGTACGTATTTGAGTGGCATATTAGTATTGTCCATTTTATAATTTTAATTTTGTAATAACGTTTAAAAAGTACGTGACTGGTGTAATAGTTCTGAGAACTTACCAAAATTATTTACTATCTTTACTGCTGTAGCGTTTATAATATGATTGATTAATAAATAAACACACATTTTAGAAAAGGTATAAAATATATTTTATATTTATTTCGCGTTTATGACTAGAAATACTTACATCTTGTACATAATCTTTGAAGAGCTTAACCTAAGGGCACAATTCGACATTATTGTCTTCAGAATTCTTAAACTAAACATTGTACATAATTGTAAAAATATATTTGTTGGCGTTTTAAAATATGACTAGATTTAAATTTACAATAGGTATATCAAATTTGAGCATTCAACATTTGTTGATTCCTGTAATATTCTCTATATCTTTGGTCATTATAATAGAAATTGCTTTGAGTGTAAGTTGATTCACAATTATAATTCAATCTTTCGTTGTAGTTATAATTTATGTTTGTATAATTTGTATAGTTAGCCGGATATTCATCGGCTTTTTGTTTCCGGCTCTTGGCAGCCGTTTCAAATGCATTTTTAAAGATTTCATAGTTCTTCTGATTAAAATAATCTCCAGTGGCTGTCGGCACGTTAGTCTCATAGTTATTGTTATAATTACAGTTGTCATATTGTTTTTGATTATAAAAGTTTTGCTGATACAAGTCGTCTCCATAACTTGAAGGGTTTGTAAAGAAACCACTGCCTGTTGTAGACGTAATGCAATTTCCGCCTTTATTATTAACTGATACAGTCACGTTTCCTACATTTATGAGAACACCTTCAGAGGTTTGAAGAAAATTGGATCCATTCGGAAAGGGTTTACTGAATCCTTGAAAATTTCTATAACTCCCATCAGAGTTACACTCTTCAGTCTTATTTGGTAGTAGGAATATTTCCCGGAATGCGTCTTTATTTATTTTCTCCCCAGATAAAGAATAGTTTTGTAGTTTATCAAAATTCATACTTAATCCTTCAGGTGGAACCTGTCCAGAATTGATGTTGTCTAAAGATTCGAGAGTTTGACTTAAAGCAAAAATATAATTATGAGCGAATCTTAACGTCTCTATTTTAGTCAACTTAGTATCTTCAGGAAATGTGGGTAAAACACACCTAAGCCTGTCCAAAGCTTCATTCAACATATGCATTCTATTTCGTTCCCTGTCATTAGCTTTCATTCTTCGATTCCTTTTTATTTTTAATATCTGTGTCGGACTTTTGCATCTTGTTACCCTGTTTTTACCATTTGCGTATTTCCTTTTTGGCTTATTTGAGTCTTTGGTCCTCTTTTCCTTACCTTTGATAGGTGTAGATGTATTGTCCGCCGTACGTAAATTTTCTTCAAAAGTTTTGATATCCTCAACTGGTTCTTGGAATGTATAGTCGTAGCTGTCAGCAAATAATTTTCTTCGCACAATATTTCCTTTTGTAGGAGTGAGTGATATGCCTAGATCTGATGTGTTGTGTTTGAAGGGAGTGCTGTGCACTGAAGATGGTGTTGTCAAGGAGTCTGCGTAAGACCTGTCGATGCCGGAGTCGGTGCTGCAGATGCTGTCGTTGAAGTCACAGTAGTCATCGAAGTCGGTGGCAAACATCTTTGTGAATCTGAAAAGAAAAACACGATGTTAAGGTTAAACAAAATTAATATTAGTTATTTTGGTATATAATTTTATGATAGACTGATTGCACATATTCATGGCTTACCATCCCAACCGAGATGGTGAGCCATGAATATGTGCAATCAGCATCAGGTGGAACTAGAATCTTTTTAAGGTTGGCTATCCTTAAGGACTAAATTGGAATACAAAATCTGTAGTGTACCACATACACTGAAGCAAAAAAACGTGTGGGCTCTCTTTCTTTTTAAGCATATATTTTACAAAATTCATAATAAGCGTAAAAGTAAACATATTCTTATGTAGGAAAAACAACAGTAAAGCATGTGTGGTGGTTTGAATAACATAGATAAAATATTTATAAGTTAAGATTTTGATTACTGTTTGATTTAGAGCAATTTTGTCGTCAAGCCCGCCCTTCGCAAACATCGCGTGACGCGTTACGGAAAGCCAGTTGAACTTTATCACTTCCCACTTCCGGTGCGTGATTTCCGGTTCAACTGTTCCAAAGTTAATTTCTTGATTTCCGTAACCGTTCAAAAGTGTGTTGTCATTAACTTTCTGTTGATTTCGGAATAGTTAAATAATTGATTGATGAAATGATTTCGCTTTTTATTATTTTTTGTGATTTTTTTTTTGTATTATTTGTAAATAGCAGTAATAAATTTTGTTACTCATGAATAATTGCAAATACGTGCTACGGCTAATGTTAATACGTGTTAAGGCAAAAAAAAACTAATGAAAAGATGGTTAATCATTTTACAATCTTTAATTCTGCTGTAGACATCATTTAAATTTTTTCTTAATTTTATTTCATAATATTACGTTACGTTCATAATATTACGGTTACGTTTTTGCCGTCTTGATACGGAATCCTAGTTCCGTACCCGTAATCCTATTACTAAGAATTCGCTGTCAGTCTGTCCGTTTGTCCGTCTGTCTGTTACCAGGCTGTATTTTGTGAACCGTGATAGCTAGACTATTGAAATTTTCACAGATGATGTTTTCTGTAGCCGTGTTATAACGGCAAAAACTAAAAACAAAAAAAAATCAGAGGGCTTCCATACAACAAACATTTTTTTTGTATAGATAATGTGCGGAACTCTTCGTGTGCGAGTCCGACTCGCACTTGCCCGGTTTTTATATATTAGATGCGCTCTTAAAACTTCCTTTATCACAATTATTAAAAAATATATAAAATATTTAGTAATTGACTCTGCTAGAACAATAAAAAATGTGATTTAAAGCTCCCAGAAGTGGTCATGGTCTGGTGAGCAAATCGAGGGTGGCGAGGGTGACCACCTGTTCTGTTCAAGGCACGCGACACGCACGTGACCATTTGAAAATTATTAAATATGTAACGGATATAACTAAAGTGGTTTACAATTTAATATACCGGTAAAGAGTTTAGAATGATTTATATCAAGACTTATTTAGATGTAAGTTTTGATAAGTGATAGAAAACACGCTGATAAAAGTAAGACATGGTTATAGTGATGTGAGATATGACATTAGTCGCCGTCACCTATGGACATTTGCAAGAACGTAGAAGTCGCTAATGCATAGCCGACTTTGAAGAAGACCTCATTTTGTAGCTTTCTTGAAAAGATATCATAACGCTCCGGGAATACCTCAGGAGGAAGCTCATCCCACATCTCACACATTCCTAGGAAAGGGCACGCGAAAAGAACCATTAACAACAATATTAACCAATGCTTATTTTTCAGTTACCTACTTCTGTTGGCGATTTGTATACTAATAAAATAAAGTTGTATTAGTTTGTTTGGTTGGTTGAACGCCCTAATCGCAGGAACTACTGGTTCGAATTGAGAAAATATTTTTGTGTTGAATAGTTCATTTATCGAGGAAGGCTATATGTTAGTAAATTGGTTTTTTTTTCTTATGTAGCAATCACAACCACAACCTGTAGTAACCACAGGGCACTGCTAGATTTAATTTATTTCTGCTATCTTAATTTATTATCCTTCTTAATGTATATTGCGTAGGTATGTCTATTTGATGGTAAGTGTCCTTCGTTCTCAATAATGTATGTCTGAAAAACATTTACGTAAGCCGGCATTTTGAACCGACTTCTTAAAGGAAGGAAGTTAGCTTTTCGTTATATTCGTTATATTCGTTAGTTTTCGTTTCGTATATGTATATATTTTTTGGAAATCTGTTTATTGAACAATGTGTATTATATTTTAACTTAGCATGATATTTATAACCTTCAACGATAAATTTGCCTTCCTCAATAAATAAACTATTCAACGCAGAAATATTTTTATCCAATTAAACAAGTTATCCTGAGATTATCTCGTTCAACCAAGCAAACAAACTTCAGCTTTTATAATATTAGTATAGATATTTTAATTTTGACTACACTATGTTACTATGCATACTTATTTTTATGTTTACGTTAAAATTAATGTAGGGCGGCGGCGTGGGCGGATTCCCGGAACCACTTGTATATAGCACGCGACACACACGTGTACTCTTGTAGATTATGTATGCCTTAGGGTAACAATAACTTATAATTGAATATAATTGATTTCTAATAGAGCAGTGATAATTGTTGAAACAAGAGAGATTTAATCGAGAATCCGAGGTTCGAATTACAAGGATGCATCATTTTTCTAAAATTATATGTGTGTTAGAAATTAATAATCACTGCTTGACAGTAAATAAAATATTGTGAGAACATACGCACTAGAGTTAATTTAAAAAAGTTTTCAAAGGTGTTTACTGTTTCGAGTCTACCAATTCGCACCTGGCCAGTTTGGTGGACTATTGCCTAAACTCTCTTGTTCTGAGAGATGACCCGTGTCCTGTCGGGCAATGACAATGGGTCGGCGATGGTTTCTGATAGATTTACATAGAAGAAAGAAGAAGAAGAAGAAATTGCAATAGTAAGTAAGTAGGTATTCTTTAAATAGAAAAATGTATCTACAACAAAGTTTTGCTATCCTGTTAATGTTTGGAATTAACGTACCTATGTAATTATAAATTAAAAACCGTCGTTTTTGAAAGAAATGTTTGTATACCCACTTTAGCTTTTCATTGGTTGCCTCGCTTTCGAGACCGACTTGCAAGAAAGCCTTTAATAGTTAAATTTCATGTTATCACTTTAGTAAATACAGGTTGTAATTTTTATAATGAATTATTATTATGAAGTTTTTATTTTCCTTCAATTTCGTCTTAGCCTTAGGTCGCCTTTTAGTGTTCAACTGCTATATTAATATTCATTACTTATTAAATTATGCTATTTCTTAATTCGACATTGTAAATTATTTTATTTTAATACTGGAAAAGTTGCACGCCATGACAGTATATGGCTGATTGTGTAGAACTATATATTTTGATCTGAAACCCATGTAATACCACAATTATTGCAAATAAATATTTCATTTCATTTCATTTCATTTACACTGTAGAAATCTTCTTGGCGCTAAGGCGGCGGCACCACTAGATTATAAACAGAAACCTGATTTTTTGTTCTAGTTGTAAGGGTTCGGCAAAGCATTCGTTACATAGAAACTTTACAACGTCCACTTGAGGTTCCGAACCTAGCTTTGAACTTCTGATGGAACATCCTCCTTATACTGAGTTGTTGAAGATATTATAGAGCGCAGACCTCTTAATTAGATGTTCGCCATCAATATAATAATATCATAATATCCAACTTGTGACCAAATATATTATACAAAAAAAACTAAAATTCGATATGACTAATACAACTTTCCAAATACTTACAAAAACAAAAGCTTCAATCTGCTCTTATCGGGAAATCAATCATTCGATGTTTGCATAACACAAGAACCACCCAATCATTAAAATCACTACAATTATATTAAAATCCAAAATCACACACTACACACAAATTAAAAAGTTAAATAAATGACTAGATTCTTAGTGTCTATGGTATGAAAATAAAAAAAATATTTTGTCCATGACTAGTTGATGCTGCTCACACGCCTGTTTACCGCGCACTGTGGGCTGGGACGCCTCGGGAACTGTTTTATGGGGTCCAATGAAGGGTCCAATGGGATGGGCAGTGACTCCGCCCAATGCTTGAGCTCTAGTGCAGTTGAACTAAGTGGTCTGGTGCTGTTAGTTAAGTTAAACGGCGGTTAGGTTGTTCGAATAAACGAACAAAAAATTAACAAGCGGTTTTGCCTCTAGGAAGATTTTACGATCAAAATGAGGGTGTTAGTATTTTAATTATGATATTTACCTATATTACCTATATATTATAAGCTTTATAATTATGCTTTACACATATTAAATGTTTGGACATATTAAATTAATTTTTACTAAAAAATAAATTATATGCTCTTTAATTCCAATTTAAGAAACTACTAAATGCTTTACGCCGCATATTTTTTATTTCATATTTTATTTTATGGACTACAACGGCACAACGTGTGTTTTTAGTTCTAAGAATATGGAATTTTTGAACCAACCACCAAAGATGACGAGCAAAGAATATCGCGGGCGCGGGAAAGTGGAAAACATTAAAACGGTAAAAAAAGTACTTTGTCATTTTTAATGGTTTTACCATATTGCCAAGTTATATTCGCGTAAGTCAAATTATATGTACTTGTTCATACTAGTGTGGACAACTCTAAGCTTATGACGAATGTTTTCGAAGAAGCTTATATATTTTCTTCCTCGACTGTTCGAGCGGCGATCACGTTTAGGTAGGTAATAGAAGCATAGGCCCTTTTCCGATAAGAAGGACCGAAAACCTAAAGAAGACAGCGAGATGCCGCTGGCACAGGATTGGTTGGAGTGGCGCCAATAAGGGCAGGTCTATGCCCAGCAGTGGACTTTAAAAGGCTGTATTTTAACAATCAGTGATGTGAGCAGATGCGAATTACTGTCATTACACGAATCATAACCAAGCGCAAAAATATTGACAATGGCACCTTGTAATGGTCCAAATTTGTTTAATGGGTTAATAGTGCGTGAAATACGTCGTTTTTTATCGCCAACCCTTTTGTCGATATTGACAAGCCATAAATTATATAAATATTTGATCAGACACGCGTTCTGGCAAGTCGGAAACTTTATGGGGTGTAAGGTATGGATTATTTTGCCCGTACATAGATATCTCTGAGGATAAAAAGACATCTTTAGGGATATCCTAGGATACTGTTCATCTCCATTATTATTTAGTAATTAATACCTATTACACTCTTCGTAGAGGTTTATTTTACTCTCAGTTGGAAAACCGCGTTATACTTGTACATAGTTTTAACTTCTACAGTGCGATATAACTAGGGCACTGCTAGTCAAAAAAAATTCTAAGGGCGCTTTTATAGAAATTCACTCCCGGCACATAAAAGTCCATTTACCTCATTGATCATGAAGTAGTTTTCTTAGCATTTGAACGGAATAACATACATTTCTGCCAAGATTTTACTGGATAATTAATTAAAGATAATTTTTAGTTTTTTTTTGGAAAATTTTCCGAGTGGTACGTAAGGTAATCCCTTTTTGATTCAAGACTAGAGGTATGTAACCCACGCCTTTTTCTTTTGCATAATCATAGTGTTAAGGTATGCTGTATTTTGGTTTGAACGGTGTACTGGTCAGACTGTTATACGAAAGGGTTTAAGAGTCCTCAGGGTTAGCAGCGGTTCCGAGGCCGACCGGCGAATTCTTCAATGGCAGGTAAATACAGGATGTTTAAGATGTATTCGTAAGATCACATATACAGTTGGTGATTTAACCCTTTTTCTGCTCCACAGTTTCTGGTTGATTGGTTGACAAATAACGTTTTTACGCCAAATGCTCCGTCACGGTGCGAAACCGATCTAGCAAAATATTGACAAACTCCGTCACGCCTGCGAATTTAAAGGGTTAAAGTATGGTGAAGAAGAAAATCAATTTACAAATAACTTTTAGGTAATTGCTTTAAAAGTTTTATTATGCAGCAGAAGTAAAGAAACATAAAGCCGACCATCTTTTTATATTAAAGAAAATTTAGCTATTCATGCAATAGATCTGATAGTGTGTGGCAACTGACATTCATAGACATATACAGAGAAAATTGCCCAACTTTTCGTTGTTATCCATGAGGATTAGGTTGGAAAGTCTTTTATATACGAGTATGGCTTAATTTACTGTGATCTCGTTTGCTTCATACCTGATTATTTTATTTTTAACCGACTTTCAAAAAGAAGGGGGTACTCAATTCGTCTGTATTTTTTTTTTATGTTTGATACATCGGAAGTTGTGGCTAGAGTGGACCGATTATGACAATTTTTTTAAGTATGTTTTGAAAAGCACGTTGAGTCTCAATGGTCGTTTGATTTACAGGAAACACTTTATAACCGACTTCCAAAAAAGAAGTGGTTCTTTCTCAATTCGTCTGTATTTCACTGGATACTATATACGCATTTGTTTTTTTTTATTTTACCACCAAATGCATAAGTTATTTTTAATATCTTATCTATATTTCACATTTTTTTTTACTTTTCTCACTATTGATCCATTTTCAATCACAAACCATGATGAAATGAAATGTCTTTATTATGTAGATACAGGCCTACGGGGGTACTTAGAAATCGTCTTTATATGTAATACCTCCGGATCGGAACATGAGTTTATCTTTTTTATTTATAGGTACAAACTAGCTCAAGGATCTTGCCTTACATTTGACTAAACATGAGGCTAGTTTGGTAAGATACGCTACATTTTATGACTATTATTATCTATTGAAATATATATTACGACTGATCTACGTTGTCATTGCTATGTTTGTTTAAATTTACAGTGTGCAATATAGAGTGTTTATTCTATTATTGCTAAATATTAGTTCATTCTAACATATATCTCTAAAGATACGATCATGAACAATAAATCATCTTTTTTTTTGAAAGCACATAGCAAACAAAACAGGTGCGAACCTCCAGCACGTAACCCTTTCAATCTCTTATAACTGCAGTTTAAAATAATAAATGGCACCGGGGTTGTGCAGCGTTTAGTTACTTTGCCGTCGCCACGCTCGAGAGCCCATGAATGCATTAAAATAGACCTCTACCAACGCGCAGTTGAAGGGTTGCTAGTGATTTTGACATCGATTGGGAATTCTCTGTCGATGGTGGTGTTGGGTTGTTAGTTTATCGATTTGTCGATAAGTTTTGTAAACGTTATTAGAAATAATAAAAAAACGTCCCCCATTTACGTGCACCGTTGCATCTGTAGCAAAATTACGCTTATGCGCGCAAAGAAGTTTACTTTAAAAATCACATTGGTAAGTTTTTTATTGTTAACCTCCGTTGTCATACTGCTGGGCAAAGGTCTACACGTGCCCCCTCTTCTCTCTATCCTGCGCCAGGTCAATCAAATCTTAAAAGTATTTGGTCAGATCGTCATATCATCTTTTTTAAGCCTGCCTTTTCGGCGGTAGCCGTCTTCAGGTATTCATGGTGAGATGGTTAAATGAGTAGTTTATCAATGTAAAAATGGTTTAGGGCATAATGCTCCACGTAACCAAGTGCATACTAGTAAACTAAAGACACCTTTGTATAATTTTTTATAGAACTCTCAAGCGTGTACGTCACTACGATGTATTTTTTTTTCACAGTCAAAGTAAGTGACGATTAATTTATAATATGCATATTTGCAATGCAATGCAATGCATGCGACGTTAAAAACAAGAGCTCCAATTCCAGGAATACGAATTCAAACTGTTATTGTATTTGCTATCGATGTTTCGTGATGGGCCTGTAAGGCACGTCACTACCATGCACCCTCGCGACGCGCCCTCTTGTGGACCAAACACGACCCGCCACCGAGCATAATTCTGCGGACTTATTATTTGCTTGTTTCAGGCTTATCGTATCATTTGAGGTTCAGATTTTATGACAGGATTTACCTTCAGTTAATTTAAAGAATGCATTTACTTAGTAAATAAGGCTATATGATAAAAGATAATCTTGGTTCGTTATATCAGACGTAAAAGAAAATATATACTTTACTAAAATCAGTACCTAACTTAAAACTTTCGCTTACTTACAAAGCAAGAGAATATAACAACAATTACTGTACCAAGACAGTTCAAATGCCGCATTTATTTTGTCTATTTACGTATTAATAACTACACATTCACCTGCCCCATTGCGAATTAATCCTAATCGTTGAAAATTCCATACAGTTTAAGTAAGATAGGGATAATAAAAATGCACTGTAATGGTTAACCAGTATGAAAGTTCAAATCAGTCTGTCTTTAAATAGCTATATCTCCCTAACTCATACTTAAACAAGCGTGTTTAAAAATCAAAATGTTTCAACAAACAAAAACATGTATAAATCCGAAAATATTTACGTACACTCAGACGTTACAGCTAATCTCTTAAATATTAAAACATTTATTGAGCCACGACCAGTCTAATCCGTTGTCGGGCAAAAAAATTCAATAGCTACCGTCAATGCGAGTCGTAGTTTAAAAATGTTAAAAAGCATTGTTGTAAAGGTTGAAAGGGTTGTAAATAATGACGGCGCAAGTCCGTATAGAGAACTAAACGGTCGCCCATAAAGGGGTGTAGTTTAAATCTTCAAACGACGGGTTAATGGTGATGGATCAAACTCGAGCTATTTTGAATTTATAAGGATTTTTTTGCACGTGTTATCTTGTGCGTTTAATATTTTAGTTTTTGGTTCTGGAGACTACTTTGTAAATTACTTAAAAAAAATATTAATTCACTTACTGTTGACGCGAGTAGGGATTGAGAAATTAAATTTTTATTTAAATAAATAATACATTCGGTGATCGAAGTACATTCGTCTTGATTATAATTTTTCATCAAAAATAAGTAAGTATAATTAATGAGTAATATGCGGATATTTATAATCTATTGAGACGTTTTTTGGTTAAAAAGAGTATCTATGTAAGTCTTGTATATAATTTGTGCAAACATTAATCA
>DWNE01001528.1:0-21702 GCA_018249875.1 Cecropterus toxeus | reverse complement strand
TAATACAAATCCTAGTGATCTGTAGGCCTTGGCTATCACCGCAGAAATATGGTCAGCAAAAGTGAGACTGCGATGTATTATGACACCTAGGTCCTTTACTGAGTATTTTCTCTCAAGAACATTCTCATCTAACCGGTACTCATACTCCACTGAATCGAGTGAACGCGTAAAAGTTATTACCGAACACTTTGCACTGTTAAACATTAGCTTATTCCGTTTACTCCATTCGTTTACGTTTTTAATGTCCGCTTGCAATAAATGACAGTCTGGTGTACTCTTGACTTTCAAAAATAATTTTAGGTCATCTGCAAATAATAGACAACGAGCCGCACTAACAGTATTTGGCAAATCATTTATGAAGATTAAAAACTCGAGAGGTCCCAGGTTCGATCCCTGGCTTACCCCGGAAAACGTGTAATACGGCTGGGAAACATGTCCATTGTACTGCACATACTGCCTCCGATCACGGAGGTAGCAGGAGAAGAAACGAAGTAATGCAGGGGTAAATCCGGCAGTTGCAAACTTGTGGAGAAGTAGATCATTGTCGACCGTATCAAATGCCCTCCGAAAATCAAAATAAGCAGCATCAACCTGAAAACCGCGGTCTACCGCTTCAGCAGTATACGAATAAAATGATAATAAATTACTTGTAGTAGAGCGACCTACTCTAAAACCGTGCTGGGTATCTGACAGTTGATTTTCAAGTTGAGCCCCTATTAATTGATGTAGGATAATTTCAAATATTTTACCAAATACTGATAGCACAGCTATTGGTCTAAAATCACTTGCCTCTGAACTAGAATTAGATTTCGGCACTGGCACAACTCGTGTGACTTTCCACACGTCAGGATAAGTACCGGTCTTAATGCACAAATTGTAAATATAGTGAAGTGGTTTTGCGAACACTAAACGACAATCTTTTATGATAAATGGCGGAATGCCATCTGGGCCCGCGGACTTTTTGGGTTTTAGTTTGTTTAGTGCCCGCTCAACGTCTATCATACTTATGGTAGTGATGTGTATGCGTCTATTATCTCCCTCATAAGACTGCATCGCACTTTGTACATCAAGTGCCGGCGGATCTTTTAAATAAACCGATTCAAAACAATTGGCAAACATCTGCGCGCACTCTTTATCAGCAACTGGTGTACCATTATTTAAAATTGGTTTGCGGTTTTTATTCTTCTTTCGTTTAGAAGCGATATAGGTCCAAAAGTTGGAAGCATTGACTCGTATATCACTTTCGATTTTAGTTTTGTAGTGACGGAAATCAGCTTTAATGGATAACTTTACAAGTGCTCGGTAATACGAAAATTTAATTCGATATTTATGTGACAACATTTTTTTGTATAAACGATGAAAGTGCGCTTTGAATTTAATGTAGCGTCGTGTTAACGGCGAGTACCATTCAGGGTAAGAGTACCGAGACGGTACCGCCACACGCGGTTTACTTGGAACACAGTTATCTAAGCAGCTATTCAATATCGAGTAGAATTCTGTAACAGCTGTATCCGAGTCCCCGATCTCAAATAAAGCCTGCCAGTTCGTGTTACTTAAATTCTCATACAATTTAAAATAATTAGCGCGACGAAAATCCCATTGAGTACTCATATCGGTATTTATTACGTTATTTGAACAATATGTACGAATTTGATGACTCACTGTTATCTCTAATGGCGGATGGTATGAGTCTGGTAAGATCAGCACCTCCATTGCCCGCTGCACTGCGACATCACTCAACGATGCACTGGCCAATATCAAATCAAGCATGCTACCATGACTATTGAATATTACATTTAATTGCCGCAATTCACAGAACGCCAAGAGAGAATCAAAACTTGCACTAATTTTTACATTAACAGAATTTAAATTAAAATCTCCACATACTAAAACCTTATCGTAATTTAAACAAATACATTCTATATTATTAAACATCAGAAGGTATTTTTCCTCAGTTGTATTTGGTGGTATGTAAACACACACTAATTTAAACAATAACTTATCGTGTAAATATAATCCAGTACATATCAGTTCACATCCTAATACATTTTCAATTACTTCAATACGGTGTAAACGATATCTTGATTTCACTATGATGGCCACTCCACCTCCCCTCCTTGAGTCCCATCTATCAACTCTAAGTATGTTATACCCTTGGGGGACAACTTCTGCATCATAAATTCCTGGTATCAGCCAAGTCTCTGTCAGCAGGATGGCATCAGCCTGTGAAGTGGTTATCTCTGTCATAAGAGTCATAAGCTTAGTGCGCAATCCACGTACATTTTGATAATATATCAAAAAGTGTTTATCCGTAGTGTCATATTTCGTATTTGCTTCATTAGTTTTGCCGATTAGCATTATTTGGCTTACGAAACCACTCATTCAGTCTTGTATTCGGAGGCCAGTTCTCTGGAGCGATAAAAAATGAGAAAAGACTTTCAGGTACCGTAACAACAAATGAAGCATAATTGTTATGATTCAATACTAGTTTTTGGACAGTGTAATTAGTATCACAGCCCTTTTTCTTTAACATATATGCTTGTACGTTTTCTATCGTTGTGTCATGACGTAGAGACCATAAATGAATCATACGCATTTTTTCTATTGCTGTTAATCCCGTATCAGCTTCACCAGTGTGTGTGATGACATGAAATTAAATAGAAATACAATATCATTATCGATTCCCAACTGAATTTAAGAACATTTCTTTTTTATTAAAGTAGTACGAATAGTACACCCAATCTTTACAGGTAACTGCTGCAACATAAAAGATGCCCTCTTTTATATAGTAGGGTTACTCTTACTATGCCTCGTCAAAACCAACTCTAAGTAGATCATAAATGCGATTCTGCTCTTGAGTATTGAATGGTAACTTGTTAGAAGTAAATATGATATCAAAAATATAGTAAATACCACCACTTTGGGAGATAGAGATGTTTGGCTACATTTCCGCTATTTGGCATTTCGCAAAATGTCTATGACTACGTGTGCGGAGGGAGGGATTAGTTCCGTGACGACGCTTAATTAATTCTTAAATACGCGAAACAGTTTTATTTTTTATTTTAGAGATAGTATAATACAGAGACAAAAATATATGTGTATTCTTTTCGAAATTTTTATTAATTTATACAGAACAACAGTTTAGAATAATAGTCTGTGCCAGTGAAAATGGCACCTTTCTTAAAACTAGAATGTGTGTAAAAACTTACATCAATACACTATGTAACTTTGTACAAGGGCACTGCAAAAATAGTGTAGTAACCTATACAAACAAGTCTATTTACAATTTTAACAAAATAGTAACAATTTCGTGCCGACATTATAGTAAGAGTTCAGAAAACTCTTACTGGTTTGTCAATATCATTAGCGACAAAGATCCATCCTAATTTTTCAAAAAACTTTGCTCTAAAAGTTTTTAAATCTCCGAAATATGAATAATATATCCCGCTAGGATATGTATAATTTACAAAGTATCGAATTGGTACAAATTATAAACATATAAGTGTTCGACATGTTACCATTGTTGAATCACGTTTTAGGAGCAAAAAAGTTGCAAAATACTTTCTAAACTCTATAATACTATTTTGCATAAAACGATGCTTTTATGATGCAAAAATACATACTCATGGAATAATTAATTGGAACATAATGGCATATCCGGTTATATCAGGCGGGCGACACATGCCGCAGACAATAGCAAAATGCAACCAAAAAGAAAACACTTTCTACCCTAAGGGGCTTCCGGGATTGCACGCCTTCTACACTCATAGCCCCACACTAGGATTTTCTCCTGTGTCGAATACACAAACACCCAGACCCAGAACAGAAATCTAAACTCATCATTCATATTTCTGTCTGGCCGGGAATCGAACCCGGGACCCATTGCGCGTCAGACCGGTATGGTGACCGCTCGACCACGCGGGTCGTCTAATAATTTTACTCCTGTGTCGTGGGCACCATGGACACACAAAGGCAAAAAGACAAAAAACCCAGACCGAGAACAGGATCAGAAAGTAGTCATTCTGTTGTCTATCTGGCTGGGGATCGAATCCGGAAACCGCTGTGTGTCAGACTGGTGTAGTTGCTGATCGCTCCGCCAAGCAGGTCGTAAATAATTTCAATTGTAACGGTCGCTAGTCGTGTGCAATTGTTGATTCGCTGATAGACGATGTCGTGTTTGACGACCTGCATGTCATCTGCACATAGAAATATCCATGATGAATTTAGATATCTGTTCTGAGACACAGGAGATAATCCTAGTGTGGGGCTATGAGTGTAGAAAGCGTGTGTGCGTATGTCGTCAAAATCACCAACCGAACCGAACCGAACCGAACCGAACCGAAGCGAACGCCCGCCTCTTCAGCATATCAGGCGGCCATGCCGGTGCCTTGTTTATTCATATCGCAGGCCATGCTAGTGGCATAGTTTGAAAGAGCCTTTATAGATGAAAGTTTCATCTGATTCATAAACTATTTTGAAATAATATAATACTGTAATCAATGCTTTACAAACGATCTAAACAGAGCGTACTAAAATTGCTAATGAAAATAATTATTGTTAATGCAAAAATAAAATGGCAACACACCTAAATATGTAAAATATAATTACGTATTGGCGACTTCAATTGTTAAAAATAATTTACACTGTACACAGTAGAACAATAAATCACTTTTTACACATCACGAAAGCGTAAAATAAATACATCTCAAGAGCCCTTAAAGATGGCAACACAAATATTCAAATGGTATTAAACGTTGTATAAAATTATGGTTCATATAATTTATACACTAAAACATATTTATTGCAAAACTTAACTCATTCCTCCATTTTCTAAAATATACAGATAAACAAAAATCAATATTATTAAATTAACTCGTAGATTTCAAAAACTAATTTTGTAAAATAATATTTTTAATGAATATATATAGACCAAATAATGCTGTATAATGTTGCTGTATAGATTCCAAAATATTGAGATCGTCACAATCCATATCTTTATTTTTTATTATTATCCAGATTTATATATAGAGTAAATATATAAACACAAAACATGTATTGATAGACCACGATTTCTCTTCAACTATATCAGGTTTGGTTTCAAGAGCATAAATTTACAGCGAAACAATTAACTGTCAGTCGCCTAAATTACAAATTTACTTATTATTTCATTAAATCAATCATCCCACCAGGTTTATTTCACTATACTACAAAGCACCCATACACATTAGGTTTGCCCACCGGTTTTAGAGCTCCCACGCTGGCTTTCTTTGGCATAGGCTTTTGATGGTTGTATACGCGGCGCAGACGCCAGGACAGCGCTGCGGATACACCGCGTTGTCGTGGCATTTACATCATCGTCATCATCAGTCATCCGGCTGATACTGTCATAAAAATAAGAGTCAAACGATGAAATTTATAATAACAAATTATACAAATGTGAAAATGACCATCTAAGCTCTGATTTACTAGCAAAATTCTTATGAACGTAATGTAATTTTGATTGTATTAATAAGATATCTCGATCATTAAACTGGCGTTTGAAAACGTAACTAAGCACTATAGAGTAGTTTTATATTTAACGGTATACATAAATGGACCAAATGAGATACATATTTAATCTTTTCACTTTTACTTCATATGCGTTCAATAACACATTTTTACATCATTGAAAGAACTTATATTACACAAAAATAATTTCCAGATTAAAATAATTTTCCTATACATAAGAGGGCGGGGAGAATGGCACCTAGTTCAGACGCCAGCATCGGGGAGGGGGGGCTAAATCTGCTTTTCCTCAAGCCTGTTTTTACATGGGTTTGAGATTTATTTTGGACTTGAGAGAAGAGGCACTCTGGCAGTCTGTGTAGTTTTTTTTTGGGTTGGACATTAACCTTTAAGGTCTAAATTGGTTTAAAATTAATAAAAATATAGGGCAGTACAGCCATGAATTATTAAATTATACATGATAAAACAACTCTATTACGAACTTCAAAATACATTGTCGTTATTTATCAAAATAAAGGGTATGTGAAATGATCATAACTCTTGATGAGAGTGCAGTTCAATTGGAAGCTATTTACTATTAGATTAGATCTTTTAACTACTACATAATTCGCAACTAAAATAATAGTCAAAAGCAGTCAGCTCAATGGGTGAGTTAATAAACTAGTAGTTTGTACCTAGTAGTTGTGGTGCATTTTTTGTGCTATTAATAGTGTAGTTATTGTACTAAATGTGACACAAAAACTAAAAAAAAATTACTTTGACTTTTATGCCTAACTACGAAGAACTATGTATTTAGCTCTCGAAGTACTAAGTAACTTCAGTTTACTGCTGGATAGCTCTTTATTAGGACTGCGCCCTAACGTATTGTATTGTTACGTTCAGTTTCAATTCAATCTTACGATAATGTAAATAGAATACGAAGCCAAGCATCATTGAAGCAATAAAACCAATCATGTTATCAGTTTTCCTATATATTTTAAGTATGCATTCTATGTATCCTTGTATTTTATGCAGACTTGAATCAATGAGACTCGAGGCTTAAAAAAACATGCGTAATCTACGACAAAAATCATTCAGAACGGAAGTATGTATATTTATAATAATTTTAGCTCGATTGATGATTTAGGAACAACTAATTTAAGCAACGTAATAATTAGGTGTAAAAAAATGAATTTTTTATAGATATTTAATTGAAACAATATTAATTCCTGGTGATCATTCATTTCCTTCCTGATTTTGACTTTGTTCTTTAAAAATGCAACTGTTTGCTCATTTATCATTGCGTATAAGATTTTTAATTTCACACTATACAATTAATAACAAAAATATAACAATTGAGCAAAATATGCTTTGAATAAGACAAGAAATACTTAATGATCCAATATGACTGTTTTTCATAAATAATATAATTATCTTGGAATCACTATTATTTCTAAATTGCACATGTCGTACTATAAATATTTACAAATAAAACTAAACAGTGACTGCAAACTTAACTCGTAACTAGATAGAGGCTTTATTTAAGGTAGTTACAATATGTATTATCATCTTTGGTTCCATTTCGTGATTAAAAAATGCTTTGATTGTAAAAGAGAAAGGGTTAATACATCCGTGATACTAATTCCTAATTTTCGAAAATCCATTTTAACAAGCAATATAATTTTGATATTTGAAGATTGAATATGATCACAACCTTGAACCTGAATTACATTACACCATTTGTGCTTAATTATAATATTGCTAAAGCAAATAAATAGGTAACATACAGCTTAATTTAGGAAATATTGTCACCAAATTGACCCTACACTTTCATATACAAATTTAAAAATAATCTTTGATAGTTAATTCAATAGTTCATAATTTAATTTACATTAAGCAATAAGTCCATTTCTATAAAAAAAAGGCATCCAATTTCCTTTCATAAAACTATGTTATCTTCATAGATTTCCTCCATTTTTTTTTTACATCTTGCTGTGTTCATCTATTTGAAAGATTATCATGTATCGCAAAATAAGTAATTAAGCACTCAAAAAGTCAACACATTCATATGTATATGTACTTTGCACAGTAATAACTGATTACTCAATATAGTCCAACAACGTAAAGGTGTCGCTTTTGGGTCACCTTATTCATGGTTACGCCAAGAAATATATAAGATTGGGTAATCTGTTTACAAAAAGACACATATTGTTTTCAAGTCACTTAAATCCATTATACACTGTACACAAAATCACTAACGCGGTATCACTAACACTCGTGTGATGTGTCCTGGTAACGGGCGGTTTACATGAGGAGAGCGATCGCACGGCAGCGAAGGGCGTGCGACAGCGCCCGAGATCACGAGAGCGACTCGCGCAGCTGCTGCACGGCCGCGTACACCTTGATGGCGGGCCCGAGCCGCAGGCGCAGGCAGTCCACCAGCTCCTCGCACGACGCCATCACCAGCTCGGCGCCCGACAGCCGCGCCGCCGCCGCCGCCGCGCCCGCCGCCGCGCCCGCCACCCGCGACAGCAGCGCGGATACGTCCCTCTGGAAGTTACACACGTCATAATACAAATATGTATTCATTGGTGCTTCACAGTAACATTATTTTAACGACGATAAAAATATGTGGTAGATGAAACTATTTCTCGTAATAAGAGAGCGGTTGCAATTGCGACGCCATCATATTTTTTAAGAAAATTTCCGTCACAATCACACAACTCTTTCTGAACCTTAACAAAACTGATCGCACGATATTTTGTTTAATGAAAAGTGGTAAACAAAGCTCCATGATACACAGTTTTTCTAAGAAATTTCTGGTCGAACGATTGTCATACGCTAACGGTCTATTTTTCTGTTATCTTGGTTACGAAACATAATTAATAATTAGTAGTAATATAATCAAATATACAAATTAATACATCAAGATAATAATCTTAATGCCACATTTATATACTCGTCAAGTAAAACCAAGTGCGAGGCAAAGTAAAAATATGAGTATCTAAATAACTTAGGGTTAATTGACTTCTACAGACATAGCACGTATCTATTCGCACCGTAGCAAACTAGATAGTGTCTTTTGTACAATGTGTACGGCGTTCACAAATTTTCTCATTGTTCGACAAATAAATTACCGGATATTTCGCGAATATAAGAATTTTGCATACAAAAGGTGGTACAGGGGGAGAACCAATGTAGTTCGACCGGGGAAGTACCACCGCCACACCTATTTCTAGTGTAAAGCAGTTCTTGCGTTTCGGTGGAAGGGTGAAGTTACACACTATTATATAAGCAGTTTCTCGGGCAACGCATCTGTGGTCGATTTCAGATAGAACCTCTGTTCCGTACGAAGTTGCTTACATATGTCCATGGGCGGTAGTAATCGCTTACCATCAGGTGGGCTGCTTGCTCGTTAGCTACTTCATATTTATAAAAATAATGCGTATGATATCTACCTGGGTCCAGACGCTGGGGTCGGTGGGCAGCGCGAGCTCGGCCACGTGGCGCGCCAGCAGCGCGCGCGGCGCCTGCGGCGTGTGCGCCGTCATGCGCCGCAGCGACGCCGCGCTGCCCGCGCCGCCGCGCCACCGCTTGCCGCCGCTCGACGACATCGAGTCGTCGTCGGATGCTTGCGATACAGTCTGGAACAACGTAATCACATGCCAGATTAAATTGTTGTATTGCTGCTAATCAATAGAAAATATTTATTTATAAATCCTACTTCTTGAATTCATTGACGCCAACCAATACCGACTGAACTATTAAACCTCGTTTTTGTAGAATACTTACAGTTTCATTCTTTGCGACTTCTTCTATTCGTTTATGCTTTGGTGGCCTGCCTCTTGGTAGTCTGTAAGTAAAACAAAAACATACAAATTTACATCTAATCTTGACTGATGAAATTTTGTAAGTTTAACACTTTTAATTGATAAAAATGTTTACTTCTCTTTGGGTGTATCACTTGTAGGTGTACTCGTTTGAATTGATTTCGGTGGTTTATTGTGTAGTCTGTAAAAAAAATAAAGATGCATTAATTGTGTTAATCATGATGACATATGTAATACCATAAATTGACTTTGTTTATAATGACATCATTCCATGTCATTTTTCATAAAGCGTCGGTATAATTGAGGGATGCAAACGAAATCTTAAAATCAGTGTTATTAAACTCGAATCTCGCACTAGCTATATTAGCATTACCATAACATGATAGACTTAATACTACTGGTTATATTGTATTTAGTATCCACCTGATGATAAATAGTGACTGCTGTAATGGACATCTCTAACCAACTCCATATATAATAGAGGATAAATATTAAATCAATTGCAGATGACTTGCTGACTTCATTTGCTATCTCTTAAAGCTGAATTTAGCATTATTTCAGTAATCGGTGATTTTGTTCTATATGCAATGTGTCACAGACATCGATGGCTGGTAATTACTACTTATCATCAGATGAACTGCAAGCTCGTTTGCTAATCCAATCTTATATACAAAAAGAAATAGTAGAGTCTACTGTACAAAGTATAACATGGAGTGTAAGTGGACCTTTTCAAGTTGGCGAGATTAGCGAGGTTGGCGAGTCGGTCGGGCGGGTCGGTGGCGAGGCGCGCGCGGTACGGGCAGGCGGAGGCGGCGGCGTGCTGCTTGTGCGCGCCGCCGCGCACCGAGCCCAGCCCGCGGCAGCCGCCCACGCCGCACGGCCCGCTGATGCGCAGCTCCTCCGCCGCTGCACAATATAATACGATACGTCAATTACTAACATACATCCTGCATGCTACGTTGAAGTTTTTTAGAAAACCTCCACGACTTACATTCATCCTATATTCTCATCTAAGCTACAGTGGAGTTGGAAATATTGAGTTTTAAACGTGGTTATTGTTCTAACAAAAAACTTCACGCATTTTTTCTACCGACTAAGCCAGAAGGATATACATACAAGAACATACACTACATACATACATATATACGTTAAAAAAGTTTTTAGCATATTATATGATTGTATACATATATTTATGTATGTTCATTCTACATTTTAATGATATGTTAATTTTTTACTAAGTTTTTAGATTACATATTTGAAATAAATATATAAAACGAAATCCCATAAGTATCCATCAGCCCTTACGATACCATGATGGTATATACCGTATACCATATGTATATGGATACATGGTATTACCATGTGAAGAAAAGAAGTGGTGCATATCTATGATACTGTGATCTACATAATTATAATGTCACATCTGAAACTCTGTTAAACTATGAATACAATTTTAATTTCTAGGAACTCTAGATACCTATAAGGTAAAAATAACCCATGTCACTTAACATTAATCTGATAACGATGTTACGAAGTTTCTAGTTTTTTTCTTTAATTTAAAAGACATATTAACGGGAAATACTTTACGCCCTTCGCTCTATTATGGGTATGATTTATATAAAAAATATACATGCAAATTTTTACCTAAAATATTATTAAAATTATAACTTTTTTGATTAAAAATAATAATAACTTCTAGCCTACAAAAATTAATTGTATTGTATGGACTAAGAACTCAATTTTTATTACACAGAATAACTTAATACTTTACATGAAAATTATAACTCTCAATAAGCTTTATCAACTGATCAATTATCAGTGACATTTGATCATAAGTATTTCCTTGTTTTAAAGGGCACATCAATCAGTTATTTATTATCAAATATGAAGTCCACCACTAATCTGTATACTTATTGGATATAATATCAAAAAATCACTACGTTTGATCTTAGCATATAAATATTACTCATTACGTATTTTTCGTTTTTTCAAGGATTAAACAAGTAATTTTCACGTTGTCATAACGGTAAAACACAAATTAATATAATCAAGGCTCAGTGAATAAATTCAACTAACTCAATGGCGGCTCCAGCGGGTGTCCGGTCTTGAGGCACCAACCGACTGGATGTATGTCGGGTGAGTCGTCGTCCATCCAGCTCGCCAGCTCCTCCGGCCAGCCGTCGAACGACACGCGCACCTGGTGGCCCTTCACTGCGCTGATCGTCGCCACCCGGATTAGAAAAGGCACCTGGGAATGACGAACAACTGTAAATGTATTGCACATAACTTGTTTGATACACATGTATGTGTGTTACTACTTTTATAATAAAAATATCATGCATGCAATCAGAGTATTAGATAAAGGAGAAGTGATAGAATCCGAAGATAATGGATCGATAAGGTCTGTTTGTACTTGTGTTTGGTTCTTACCTGAAGTTCGCTATCTAACATGCATTTAGTAATCATTAGAATAGGATAGGAGAAGATGAGGTAGAACTAAGTAAATATCGAAGGATGCCTAATCAGGGAAAGATTGAATTCGATCGAGATTGTATATCGAATCTTGTATAGAACTAACTAGACAACGGTTTTTTAACCAACCAAAACGGAGCAACACTAATACTCCTTCTATGAATTACAATTCTCAGCAAACTTAATTGATATTGTAAATGGCGCCTCACCCTAGGGTCCACGACCTCGAGCTTCATGCCGGGCTTGAAGCCCTGCGGCGGGCGCGTCTTGAAAGCGCGCGGGGGCGCCGCCGTCGACATCGTCTCTGACAGGTAGTTCTCCCATGAAAACGTTTCTGCGTCTTTGTAAACTGAAAAAGACAAACTCTTACATCACACTACTTTAGGGCGAACTTAACACTAACGCTCTACTATTGCTATTGTTTTGGCTTTCATAGGTTCGAAAGACATAAAACCAAAATACTTATATTTTTTAATTGTAAATTAGTATACTACTTGGTCAATAATCCTGGTCCCGACTAGTTCTTTAACGTAAGTAGTGAAACGAAGCGACATATCAAGAGAAATATTTATATCCAAACGACGAAATTAAAATTGTAACTGATATCACAATGTATATATATACTATTTTACTCGATGGAGCTGAGTTAAAGTACTATCCATCCACCGCGCAAGGCTTTATTGCGGTTGATTCATTATTAAGCATGTATTCGTATATTTTATCATTATCAAACAGTTTCTTAGTATTGACTAAATATTCGTTGAAAGTATAGTTTATACAGCACAAATGTTATGTTTAGGTAGTTTTAGCTATTCGATGGATACCGATTGATAAATACGTCGATTGGCGATTGAGTTAATTTATAAATCTTCGATTGACAATAGACTTAACCATACATCGTACCTGCGATAATATTCCTTTAAAATTTGTTCTATATCGACTGGATCTGTAACGTCAATTAATGGCATTCGTCGTTTAGTGTAGAGAACTCACAATCAAAGTTAAGTAATTGATTCTACCATCGCTTGGCGATTGATCAATTTGTGTATGGGCTTATTAAGGGGAAAGCGAGGCAAGAGGTCTTAATAGGACAATTAATGCACATTCTATGTAAGTTTCAGCTAAACATTGAGTTGATAACCATAGTAAAAACACTTAAGAAACAAGACTGAAGATTTATCTCTCAGTATCCTACTCTCTACTATTAGACTTAACTTCGGTTCAGATGTAGCCTGTGATTAAACGTCTAGTGTTATCACTGCTGCTGATCATCTTTTCGATCAAATAATCAGTGTTAAAAATATATAAAATTTCTTACAAAGTGTACATGAAACGACTATATTTTAATCAACGTTGGAGGACGAAACCATAAAAAGAGACATAATATCTTATTTTCTATAAATACAATTTTAGGTACACGTGACTCATCTCTTCGTCCGAAGAGCGAGCAATTATTTCACTCGATGAATTATCAGATGTAATAATATTCTCATTTAAATAATTAATTGTTATACAAATAACAAAAATATATTTTGCACACAATCGCACGGGACAAGGCATCCATTGTAGTGCGAACTCTAAGATAAATATAACATTAAGTTTCGTATGCAAAATATTCAAATTAGGTTTTATTGTTATATATTTCATGCGGTTTACCTTAGTAAATTATAAAAGATATTAACTTAGGAACGAAAACTCCTACATTTTAGTTACATATTAAAATTGTCATTTATAAAAACCCTAATTAATATTTCGATAAATGAACATTTTGCAAATGTAATTGATCCTATTTCATGTGTAATCGACTAGCCACGATCTAAATTAATACACTATACACATTCTAATACACTTTTCGACGGTCTTACAGAAAATTCTAAATTGAAGAATCTTTTAAAATAAAACGTTCACAGTGACAAGCAATATTCCCCCGAACAAATAATTCGAATATGAATAACAATTTTGTACATACCCAAATATTGACATGCGAACTCGACAACTTATTAACTTGTATCTTTACGTTATCACTCTCAAGCGGCGACAAAAAACATTACGGAAGTTATAACATGAAAATATTCACTAAAATAATACAACAAAAACCTTGTACAAGTATGAAAGGAAAACTAGAGTCAGTTTTGAATTGTAGATTTAATTCATTTAATAATAATCGCAGAGCGATAACCACGGCACTTGTACTAGGGCGCGCGAGCCGCCAGCGACTGATACGGTAAGTCATTTACACGTAAACAATGTACTCCGATTATATTGTATATATTAAACGTAAGCGCCTCGTTTGTTTAACGATTTATGTAATTTTATTAATGGGCACGTTTACCATGATTTATCTTTAGGAGAAAATTACTAAGAACACATACATATAATAATAACAGCCAATAGACGATGTGTTCATTGAAAATTGAATAATGTAGAAACAACTGATTTCTTTAAATTATTATTAGTAACTTGTTCATTCCGATATTTAACCATAACGAATATAAACAAATGAGATTTTAATTATAATTATTTTTATGATACGCTCTAGGTGTTCTCCCCGTGTGTTTCAATTTTCACACATTTCTTTAAGATATTAAATGTAAACGGTACTATGCGGCAGATGTGTCATCTTGAAAGTTTATTACTCCATCTTCGATTCTTGAAATCAAGACCAAATTAAGAATTCAAGACTCCAGTAAAATGCGTCATTTTAAGCTTGTCTAACTTCAATATTTATCAAGGAAAAATTAGACTAACTGTTCTGAGTAAATATAAATAAAGTGTCATTACATATAAACTCTACATTTGCGTAAAAAGCCTTTTAAATCCAATAAATCAGTTTCTAAAATAGTATTTTAAAAATCCGTTTCTAAAAAAAAATGTCATTGTACAAATAAGTAAGTAAGCTTTGAAATTGTACCAAGAGACGCAGATGACGATAAGAGGAACAGTCCGTCATCATATCTTATTTCCCTGCAAGTCATCCGTTGTATAGGCTGTGAAAGGTTGAAAACCGCTGATCAAAAAATTATAAGCGCCTAACTAAGTAATTTCTACACAGCAAACTTTCAAACGACATTACCAACGACGCACGAACGGAAACTGTTTTGTAATATTATAGGGATGTTGTTCATTTGAAACACGTTTCGTTATGATAATTAAGTTACAATATGTTAGTGTTGTGATGTATATTATTAATATATGTACAGATATTTTCAAATAATATTACCCAGCAGTTACACATGATAGAGGATAAACTAGTGCAATAAATAAATAATTTAATACCTTTATAACTAACGTACTGTCTCACTGCGCAAGTGCACGTTTTGAACCTTGCTTTAAGAAGTTCACATAAAAAACTGGCGTTGCGATTTACGCCTTGCAAGACTTCAGATTTTGCAAATGTTTCTAGTTAAGACTGAGCATTTCCTAATAGGCAGTCCGTCCAACATAAAGCGTGATCTACACAAATACTTACTCATGTATTAATATTCATTATATCATCAATAATAATTCATGACTAAAACTGAATCTAGCAGAAATCTTCGCAGTACAATTTATTGCAATAGTGTAAATACATAAATATTCACGTTATTTCTGATTCCGCCGCCGTAATAATAAGCAACTGCTTTTCCAAAGACCTTGCTCGTTGTTATCACTAGGGAAACCTGACTTTTCTAAATTGCCATGGCCGTATCCGAAAAATATAAAAAAGTGTTTCTCTTGGCTAAGTCTTGGCTAAGCTAATTGCACGTTAATAAATTACTGGTGTATTTATGTTACTTTGCTGACTACTTTGATAGGACATTATTATTTACTTCACGCTCAAAATTTCAAGCTTTTACGACGAATGGATAATAATCAATTTTTCTACTGAAGCTGCAATACAATTGCAAATGAAAAATGCAATATCCTCACATCGACTTGCCGGCCACACGCACTCCTCTCTTACATAATCTAGATTCCTATGGCCAATCAAATGATCTTATGATTATGCGATTTTTTTATACTGATTTTTAATTGGTCCTGGTTTGCCAGACGTACATGGATGTCGCCCGTTATTAATGTATTTAATGTAAATTAGTTTTTTTTAATATTTTATTCTTTAACTCGTATTAATCATGCCATATATTGTGGAATCCGATGGGTAAGAAATATCGGCCTTCAGATATCACTATGTGACTTATTAATGTTATTACTTATCATACTGTACTTATTACATAACACCATACTAAGGGTTAAAACCTTTAGTGAAGTCTCGGAATGATCAGCTGTTAGGCCCAATCACGATTGACGGGGAAATACCTGCTCGCGTACCAGTATAACTTACTAATCGTAGAAGATTTACATACATATAGGGCAGTATATTTAAGACCTGAAGTTACTATTAGACAGTCTGAAGTCGAACGGTACAACTGTAATTCACGTATAATATCTTACTAATATTAAAAAAATGGCCAAGTGCAAGTCGGACTCGCAGGCGACGGGTTCCGTAGCATTACTTTCACAAATCTTGAATCTCTGTTGTAAAAAATAAACATAAGTTGAACAGTTTTCTAACCACCAACATAAGTTTTTTTTTCATAATGTTTGTATGAATTCCAAGTTATGTTATGCGGTTTTTGAAAAAGTGCTATATCTCAAAAAGTTATCTCAAACTGCATCTTGTTCGAACCAATTTTCGTTTAAAATTTTCCTTCACATCTACATATGTTTTATCCACATTTTTCACTCTCACAGTTTCAAAATTAGAGGGGGAGGGGATACACACATTTTACCGCTTTGAAAGGGCTTATATCTCAAACGATCGAAATTAAGAAAAAATGATTTTAGAAACCTAAATGCCATTTTTGAAGACCTTTCTATAGATACCTCACACGTGTAGGTAAGATGAAAAAAAAATTGAGTTTCCTTTCCATGTATGGAAAGCCCCCCCCTAAATTTAATAGATTTTTTATTTTTGTACACTACTCGGAAAGCGGTTATCAGAATACCCTTACCTACCAACTTTCATTCTGTAGTCTTAATAGTTTCCGAGTAAAATGGCTGTGACATTCGAACACAGACAAAGACATGACAAATCTATAAGGGTTCTGATTTTTGCCATTTGGCTATGGAACCCTAAACCGGAATGTTTGTGAAGATGTATGTGTGTCTGTCATTATTTCACGAAAATTACAAGTCGGATCCTTAAAATTTTGCACACAGGCCTAGATTAACACATAGGATATATATAGATAGGTACTCATTATCATATTAAATTGAACTAAGGTGGGCGGAGTCCCGGGAGTAATCCAGTTAAAGATAAATAAGAAATCATAACAACCGAGATCTATCAAAATCAATTAACCTTTGGTTTCTCATGAAAATCACCGGAAGCAAGTAATATGGATATTGTTAACGACGATAAAAAAATTGCGAGTATTTCTTCTATTACTTGCTTGACATTTTCGTAACATTAATATTCAACCCAAAATGCTATATTGGACTTACTGATCGAGAAAAAAGGGACGTCGACGAATCAACGGTAACAGGAAAATATAAGAATACATCGAATATTTTAAGCACATATCCTTAACCATGAGATATTTTTAAGAGTTCTCTATTTATAAATAGTTTGTAGCATTTTAACGGTCGATGACTTCTGAATGCTTCTGCGGTTATCATTAATTAGTTACCTCCGTAACATATTTTCAGTCATGTAACGGCCATTCCGCCTAAATCACCAAATACACCTCAATAGTCTGAGATGTTAAGAGTTTCCTAAATTCCATTAAAAAAATGTAGGTATTATAAAAGCCATGTGTTGCATTCCGTGCATCCATCGCCCACAAATCGAGGCTACAAAGACATTGATAACAAAACAAGTTTCTGTTTGCGCGTACAAAAATAAATTTTGTACTGAACACGCGTCAACGCACAAGGTTAGTGCTTGACCGGGTTACGTGTTACATACGCTGCCACAGAGCAACGAATATTCAGAAATGACCCACGAATGACGGTTGCACTTGCATCATATTTTTTCGAAGCCCATTACATGTAATTATGTGCTCTGTTAAATACTAATTAAACTTAGTTAATATAAAGTACTTAATGCCAATGTAAGACCAACCCCAAAAACGAGGCAGCCTACTTGAGATAGACCTAAGTTGCGATGCTACTAATGAGGACATGTTGATCTACATACCTAAATGTTAAATTCGTCTTAGTTCATTTTTAAAACGAAAATGCAGCTCTACTGCCATAAATATGTCAAACATGAAATAGTTCTCCTACTTGAATATTTTAAGTTAATTCGACAGACTTTTTAAATTAAACCGATGCTTTCTCGCATCAATAACATGTTTATAACTACAACAATTATACATGCTTCATGAAACTTGCAACAAAACCCAGCAAAAACATATTTTCTAGAGTACGCATTACCTGTTCCGATTCGACAATAATGGATAAAATATATATACATATACGTGACGAATAGATAACCTCTCTTCCTTTGGGAAGTCGGTTAAAAAGATAAATCATTTGCGGATGCCATTTCTAAACTTTTCTAGCTCTATGATGATTACACATGTAGGGTAGGCGAAACAACGCGGATATTTAAGATGCTTTTGATTATTAATATAAACTGTACGAACTTTAAGTAATGGAACTTAATTTTGATATGGAAAAGAGAAAGTAAAGTTATCCAATTTTATCTCTGTTATTATATTATGAAATGATTGCAGTTGTAATACATCACTTTTGGCATGTTGTACTTTCCTTTATTGAAATTTTAAAAGAATATGTAACTCAAAACTGAATTTGCACACATAATAATGAGTTAATTTAAAGGACGCCTTTAAACTTACTCCCAAAAAAAAATCAAACACTACTCACAGTTGGGCGGTGTAAGCGCGACGTTGTTTTCCTCGGCCCAGCCCACTGGGTGGATGTAGGGCGAGGTGGGGTCCACCCAGTAGTCGTACATGTCGTCCCAACTGTCGAAGTTGATGAGCAGCCGGTTGTCCAGCATATCTGCGATCGTCGCCACGCACACCATGTCGTTTTGCCGATCCTCCGCCTCCAACTTCATGCCAATCCGGAAACCGTTTGGCTTCAGCATCTGTAACAAGGTTTTGGAGTTAATAATATACAAATAGAGCATAGAATTAAAATATTAGAAAAATAATTATGATGCTGAAGTAATATTAGTCAAAAAAGGATACTCACTGTCGTTGTAACGTGAGGGAAAAGGTGCCTTGGAGCGGCAACGGCCCGCATCTGCTTCAAATATAACGGCCATGAGAATGTGGTAGGATTGATGGTCCCCGGTGGCTTCAAAGGCCGACTGTTCCTTTCGCACCAACCCGGCGGGAAGATGTCTATCGAGTCCGCATTCACCCAGTAGTCGTACATGTCGGGGAACTCGTCGAAGTGCAATCGCATCCTGTAGCCTTGCACCTCGGCCACAGAAACTACACAAAATAAAGACGGATGTTGTGGGTCTATCGCCTCTAGGCGCATGCCAACTTTAAATCCGTTCCTATTGAATGGAAAGGGGTCCTTAAACAGCTTCACTGGTGCCGCCTTTGCCTTACAAATGTCTAAATATCTCATCCACGAGAAGCCATTCTTGCCACACATCCAAGGATACTTTTCATTTTCCACCAAATCTTCGGACATCTTCATCAATGTCGCTTCCGCTATCTCCGGTGGTGCTGAGTTGTAATGTTTTAGAGCAACTTTCTCATCTTTGATGTCTGAAATTAAATCCGATTCAGAGAGTTGTTTCTTTATGAGCAATTTCTTCATTTTGTTTCGTTTTTTCGTCATTTCAGCCATCTCCTTATTCTTCTTCTTTTGATTAATCTTCTGAACATCACTTTGACATGTCAAACTGCAAAAGTTTGGAGTTATAAACTCTGCTGCCATTCCATGACATCCACAACCGTCACATCTATACAAATCCTCAGGAGAAGTTGGCTTCTTGTCTCTGTTGTTTGTCTCCATGCGTTTTTTTAATGGCGTGTGATATTTAACATTTGAATTTGACTGCGTTATTTCATGATCGGAAATATTGAGAAGATCTATTAATCCAAATTCGTTAGTCTGAAATTGCAAATCGCTGCCTTGAAGTTGCGCGACACCATCACTCCATATTAAACCAGGTGGGTCTTCTTCTGAAGTTGATTCCTTATGTTCTTTGATTATTTCATTTTTGCCGTAATCTTCCATGCTTTGATAATATATAACCTCATTATTAGGTTCTGCATTCGATTCTAGCTTTGATTCCCTAAAGTCATCCTGATCAGAGTCTACCAAATTTACTTTAGTCTCTAAATCTTTATCTAGCTTTTCATCACAAAATAAGGATGGGACGCGATGGTCATCATTCACATCAGCCTCGATTAGGTGTCCTGTTTTCTCTGTACTTTGTTGAGGTAAACTCAATTTCATTCCTTTATTTGATAAATTCTCATTGCAAAGCGATATACGCCTTTTGATATTAGCATTATTAATCTTCCTTTCACTATTGTCGGAATAAGAACGACGCAAGATTGCGGGGGCAGCAATTGTTACGGGCCCTAAATCATTTCTATCAATTATATTTTTATTCAACAGGCTTTTGCTTTTTTCTGGTATAGCTAATGTGAAGGATTTTTCGCGAGACTGGCCACCTTCATCATCAGCTATTGAAACAGTATATATATCATCATTCATAGAAGCATTAGTTTCAGGTATGGACAGAGTGTATTCACCTTGTTCTCCTGTCGGCTCTGCTCTTGATCCTGGAATAGATATGGCAAATGTTTTTTCACCTTTTGGACTCTGTGGTATACTATTATCTTTTCCATTAACACTAATCCCTGTGCCCATAATTTTAGCTAATGGCTGCAAAGGTGGCATATCTGAGGACTCCATAGCAGTATCTCTCATGACAGTAATGTTTCCCTGTGGATCGTTCTGTATCTGCCCATTAGCAATTTGAAGATTAATTATTGGCCCCTTTGATGCCATCGTAGCTGGTAAAGTTACCGGTAAAATGAATTTAGTATTCTGTATTTTAGGCATGTTCATCGGTGTTATGAACAGCTTTTGATTATTGGAATTTACATTTGCTTGATTGCTTGATATGAGAATAGATTGATTATCTGATATGCTTTTCGTATTTTGCTTCTTCACTGATCCTAAATATGCAATTGCTTGCTTGCCTGGGTTTCCTGGTGCGATGCTCACAGGAACAATCATTTTATCATTTGCTTTTGGTTTCTGAATAACAATAGGTTGTGTTGTATTTGCAGATGTAAGTATTGATTTGTTTTGGGGTGTTACTTTTGGAGCAATATTTGGTTTATTACTGACATTTGATATCAAATGAATATTTGCATTGCTTGTAACCTGAAATACAAAGAAACTTATTAAAAATCTATATACTCTGAAATGTAAAAAAAATGTAAGTTTATTTAGTAGGTTTTTTGATACCATTTCTTAAGTCTCTTAATCAAAATATAAATATATATTACGGAAATTAATAAGACTTGTACTAAGAATATTAATTATGTTCTTCAAATGTGTTTACAAATATTAAATAGTGCAATTGTTGCGCACATCATATTGCATTACTCAATAAATAAATAATATAAATATCAAAGCTGAGCAAATATAAAATGTACAAATACAGATAATTATAAGGGTCATAAGGGATAAACTAATTATGTCAGTTGGTAGGTCATTCTGAATTGAACAAATAAATATAATATACTTCAATAAATCTTTGTTGCAATTGTATGTGTGCCAAATTGCTGTATAATTAATTATATCCAGGTTGGAACGATGCACAGTAGAAATAATACATACTTTTGAGGTAAAAACTTACATAATCATGATTCATTTTTCTATACATACAAATATTATGCAGTTTTTATTTATAAAAATTTATACC
>DWNE01001527.1:0-21705 GCA_018249875.1 Cecropterus toxeus | reverse complement strand
TTAACCTATCTACCCTACGTCTAGTTCGTTTTTCTTTTTTAGGTTCCATATCACAACACACAACACTAACTGTATCCTTACGCACGAACTTTGCACTGGATTCCACGTTTGCGCTAATTTAAAACCATCTTCTCTATTAAAGTTCTTAGGGTGTTTTTTGATCTCTACCTATTGCTTCTCTTACTAAACGTGGGAAGTAATGACGCTCAGCAGAGATCACCTGAGCTTTCGATCCAGTAGTTAGTACCGGAAATAAGGCTCGCAAAAATATTTGCTTTTGGTCGTAGGTTAAGTACCTATTAAGCAAATATTTTTTTATTACGACAAACTACTCGTTCAAATTACCTACGTAAAACCAGCAGTCAACGATAAATTGCATTTCAATGCGGTCGTTAGATTTTATCGATCCCTTTAGGGAAGCAAATGGGGGTTTTAGTTAATAAAATCGGATTATGTTCGTGCCAGGAAGTAGGGGATTGAAAAATCAATATGCATGTTTGTTTGAAATGCAGTTACGGAAAACTGGGTTCACAGGCGCTATGTTAATACTCTTTTATTAAAGGAAAATTCTTTTCCGCAGGGAATATCTTTATTAAAATACTGGGTTTTCAAAGCTAAACGCGTCTACTTAAAGACGTGTTTTCACTAACGTGAAATACAATTACACGTGGACATTTAAGAGTTTTTATGTCAATGTCAGCTTGTCAATTTCATTGTACTCATAATCTCTTGTCTTTAGATGCTTTTAATATATTTATCCATCAATTACTTAAAATAATTAAATCCACTAACATTAATCAATCAATTTGCACTTAATGCACTATTAATTAACATACTATTAATACTAATTAAAGTGCTTTCCTCAGTTTAACACTAACCAGTACCTAATTACTGCTCATTAAAAACATACACGTTTTCTACACTCATAGCCCAACAGTGGGATTTTCTCCTGTGTCGTGGGTGCCATGCACACACAAAGGCGAATACACAAACATCCAGACCCAGAACAGAAATCCATCATGCAAATTCATCATTGAAATGTCTGTCTGGCCTGGGATCGAACCCGGAACCCACTGCGTGACATACCGATATGGTGACCGCTCCGCCTTGCAGGTCGTCAATTATGATTTACCATTCTTAAAATATAATCAATTTCATCGGTAAAATATTAACCTGCTTAACTATTTAAACGAACGATTATGAAAACATTACAATTATTTATCAGGTACAGTTGTCAGTGTGAGATAGCCTTAAAATTACGTACGTTTGAAATCGGGCTCGGCAATTTTACATTGAAAGCCTGAAATTAAACTCCACACATCCATGAGGCCATTTGACGGTTAACAAAGGCCTTTTAACATCTACTCTCTTATTCAAAAAGCACTGGTAAAGCATTTTGAAATTACAAGTTCGCTTTATTCAGGGGCGTAGCTATCTCCGTATCTGACGTATCAATTATACAGGGCCCCCTGGCCACAGAGGCCTCCCAACATGCGTAAACATAATTAAATAAAAATTTCCTAAATTTTGACAGATAGAATTAGAATTGATGAATAAATATTTTATTTTATTTTATGCAAACATTTTTTTTCTTACATAAGAAATCTTTAACCTAAGGCCCCCACACAAATTTTAATCGGGGCCCCGCAAATGCATGATACGCCACTGGCTTTATTTATCTTCATACCTACTACTTTTGCGGCAGCAAAAGCCGGGAACGGCAAAATATTGAGATTTCTCGACATTATTTGGTCGATAATTTAGATTTTGTCTTATTTTTTCCACAACTAAAATCCTAAATAGATCGGCGAAGAGTTCAACTTAAGCCCCGAGAGGTATGGGCCCACGCTACGCCATGACAAGGCGGTTTCTAAAAACTGAGATACCAACACCAATGCCAATATAAGGCGTTTCAACTTTGCCTTCAACAGCAGCAACGCATCAGTGTTCGGTTTCTAAAACATTTTTTGCCGTATAAGTCAAGTCTAGATAAATATAGGTACAAATGTGAAGTATATGTTCATTCAATTGCTCCATTATATAAAAAATAAACGTGGCGAGTAGGTACCAACAAAGAGAAACCATAAAGTCTTCAACTTTGTGATTACTTCAGAAGGATCATAATCTGAGAAGTCACCGTTAACAAAGTTTGAAACTCCGGCATGTTTACCAACTCACCGTATGTTATAACCCTAATTCTCTTTGATATGCATAGAAACCCCACTCGGATAACTACGACGACAAATCAAAATTATATTTTTAAACTACGATAAACGATTGAGCAACAAATTTAGTCGACTGACTTACATATAAGGCGACTTACTTACAAGGTTGTTACTTAGTTCTACGCTAACCCTTAAAAGTATTTCTGTTTGATATGCATAGAAACCCCACTTGGATTACTACGGCAACGAATAAAAATGATATTTTAAAGTAAGTACTTACCTACTTTAAAAATATTATTTTTATTGTGAATTCCTAATATTACTTCTTATAAGGGATTTAACAATAAATTAAAGCGACTGGTGTACATATAAGGCGACTTACGTATGAGGTTATTAGTTACTCCTACCTTATTCCTTAAAAGTGTTTCTCATAGCCACCTCACTCGGATAACTACGACAATTAACAAAAAATATATTTTTAAACTACGTAAGTATTATAAGGAATTGGACAATAAATTAAATCGACTGATTTACATATAAGGGGACTTACGAATGGTCTCACTTTTTTTTGGTAATATGAAGTAGCAAACGAGCAAGCAGCCCCCGCCTGATGGTAAGTGGTTAGTGCCGCCCATGGACATTTGTAAGCACCTTCATATAGAACAGGGGTTCTATATATATTTCTTAAATTTATGCACTTAATAATTTACATAGTTTTTTTTTCTCTCTAGTGATGATTGGCATTTTGTAAGTACATTCAAACTTAAACTTGTCAATGTTATATCAAATTTAAGCTGCTAGTCCACAAACAAGTTTACTTATTGTTACAAAAAGATAACAATCGAGACTAACTTAAACTTTACGTATACAATGCTCCACGTGTTTGAGTAATTTCCACTTCACCCTTTATTTTGAGGATTCCGTAGCCAAGGGGTAAAAACGGGACCGTAACATAAGACCCCACTTTCCGTCCGTCTGTCCTCAAGCTTACATTATTTATGGTATCGTCGGTAACTACCACAAAAGCATTCAGAAGGAATTCTAAAAACAGAATTTCGCAATAATACAAGTTTATGTCTCTGATTTTTCAAAGTTATGATTATATTTGAAAATAATTACTTATCACATGGTGTAACGGCGAGCAGAAAACGTCGTGAAAGAATCTACACAACTGATAAGAATGTTTAAAAAGTTCTCAAAAGTGAGTTAATTCAAAAAAAAATTCATGCCAACGCGATGGATTCTGATCTAAGCTCCATTCGCCCTAAACAGGTGCCCACCAGCGTAAAACAACAGCCCAAAAGTAATGATAACCTGTGTAGTTTGATCGAGATTAGGTACTTTTACTTTATATTAACAGACAACGTAGGTACATAAGGCAGCGTAGGGTAAACTGTGGTAAAACTTTTAATTACTCTCGTCGGTGTGGGCTTTGACTTACAACTTAAACAATTGATTTACAACTTTTTCTCATTTCCTTTTCACTCCAAAAACAAAGATAATTGCTTTGTAAATAAACATCATTACAAGAGAACAAAACTAGTTTGTCGAACTCTTTAATGAGGCGCCATGGCAAATTCATGGAGACAGGTATGTGATAAATTAAGATGGTGCGTTGACACCCAACATTGATATCGAGCGTATGTATGTTTGTTTGTATGTATGTCTATATCGGGGAAATTATATTTCGAGAGTATGAGTAATACGACATTACGGGTGGATATACATATATATAATAGCGTTTATGATGGCCAACATAATATGATCAAGAAAATTCTTTAAAATCAATAGTGAATAATGAAGTTCTGAAGTAAAAATACAGAGAGAAAATTGTAGAACATTGTCGATAATATACAAAAAGCAATTTAAAAATGTGACGTTCCATAGAATCGTTAAAACAATGACAATTGACAATAATACAATTTTTTAGACAATAAATAAGAAAAGATAGACTTATGGTGGACTTTTTTAAATTGTATTCATAAATTGAGTATCCAAAGCTCCTTTAAGCCCCATTCATAATGGGAAAATATAAAGCTCCTGGAATGCGCACCTGGTATAAATCATTTCATTTTTTAACCCCCTAGACACCGCGAGACTATAACTTTTGTATGAAGAAATTACCGCCTTGAGATTTCAGATGCCATAATCTCAGCAAAATGTGAATAAGGATCATTACCTACATATTTTGGCCGATATTTCCTACATGTTAGCGTTGCGAACACGATTTATTAATTATTTCTTATGTATTTGTGCCTAAAATAAAACATTTAAAGGCTGTTCTTAATACACTTTTAATACCTTGGTATGTATGTATCTGCGTTTCTGTGTAAAGGAATCATTTAAAGTGATTTTCACTCGCTACAAAACATCGGATTGAGTTGAAAATTCATGGCAAACTTATCAAGGATCGGTGACAATACAATATTCTACCTATATATTAATAAGTGAATCGAAAACTTCTTATCTCTTTTTACAAATACTGCGCGAAGACCCGGATGTAGGGGAAGGGGGGCAAGCCGGGGCCAATGCCCCGGGCGGCAAGTTCAGAGGGCGGCAAATCATCCTTGCAAACAAATGCGCAACTCATCATCGATTTAATTTTGAGACCATTGAGACGCCTAGTGAGTAGAAAGTGGAACTCTTAGCACGTATACGACTTAAATGACCACCAATTATTGGATATCTAATGGCTGAAATGATTAAGATGGTTTAAAAGAAATTCAAGCATTGGGGCTGGAGGCGGCATTTTAAACTTTTTGCCCCGCCTAAAAATATGAACATCCGGGGATGACTGCGCGTACGGATGAGTGTGAGATTCGGCTTAGTTAAAGTTCATGTAGAGGAGAAAGGAGGCCGAAAGGTAATATTTGTCATAATAAGTGTTACAAACATTTTATATTACACGAAAACTAAAGCTAAAATATAACATTAATTATTTACATTACTGACAGTATATAACAAATAATGTCAATGATATCAAATGTCTAGGTCAGAAAGGGCGATATTGCTTTTAAATGCAAATTATATGCTATACATTTTCCATTAAACCTTATTTTCCCTGTTTTCAAAGTTTTACAAATAACTCGAAAATTAATTCACAAACGAAAAATAAAAGCTTTGTAATAGATATAAACGGTTTTCAAATCATGTTAGTATCAAAACTTAAAGTATCATTAAAACTGAGTAGTATTCATGTTGCATTTCGGTGAATATCAATGTTAGTTATATTTTGATTTAACTACTGTGAAATTTTGTCCATTGCGATGGGCAACTAATATATTTTAAACCGAAAAGGTGCTCACTCACGCATTCATCCACTCACTTACTCACCTATTGCCTAAACATCACAGAACCTTAACTAATTCCTAAAATGTAAAAATTAAAAGGTGACCCATCCATGGATGGGTCAGCTTTTGTTTCAAGGAAAACAAAATTAAAATAACTAACTAATTATAATACCCGCGTATCACTGCTTTTGAATGATTTACAAATACCTAATAATGACAAAATACATACAGTGAAGAAAATATCGAAATTAAAAATCTATTTCAAGTGAGGGTATTGTACGTCGCGGATGGGAGTTATGAGAGTCTCTTGAATTATGAGAGAAACTGCCAAAATTTCTTATTTTGTCCCAGTTACAATTGGAAGTACAATACAACATGCGCCACAAAAATATATTCGTAAACCAAATATTCGCAAAACTTCTTGCATTATTACCGAAAAGAGACGTCTTAAATAATGTTCAGACGATGCTTGCACTAGAAAATTTATATTCCCGCTAGTTTTAAAAGCCTTACGGAGTTTTCGCAAGCTATCTTTTACGAGCTTTCATGTGAATACTGTTTAATTCCAGGTATTGAAAACAAAACTTTTTGTACTGTTGAATAAACTTTTGTACCTCACGTATTTTAACTCGGTTCCGAAAAAGTTACCTTAATTTTTCGCCTCAGTTGTGATTAACTAAATTTAAAATGAATCTGTTATCATCATAATATTATTTTAAGCTGATCCTATCGCGGAATTGATACATTTTAATATGTTACGGGTACTCACGATATGCGATTTTTTGAATTTTTTTTTCCGATATTTCGACCCAATTACATGGATCGTGGTCACGGCGAAACTGGTTTTTGAAAAGAAATTCAAAAAATCGCATATCGTGAGTCGGTACCCGTAACATATTAAAATATTATCATCAGTTTTTTAATGATTCGTGTCTTACAATGAAAGAGATGATGTTGTTTATTAAAATTTAAAAATAATGCCAAAATGTTGCATGTACAGGTGAGTGAGATTGGTGCTCAGAACAGTTGTAAAGGGCGCAACGTGTAATGAAAATATGATCATAAGCAAGATGTGCGCGGAATTCTACTTGCATTATTATTATTCGTGAGGGAAACCTTTTAAATAATATTCAGGCTGCGGTTATGTTTGAAAAGTTCAACCCCTAGTTTTAAAAGATACCGTACACAATGTACGTGAAAACTCTAACATTCAAGTAGATCTCTCATATGAATAGCGGTAAATCTTCTAATTTATTTAAATTCATCAGAATGCTTTTATTGCACAATGTAATTATATAATCAAACAAAAAAAATGTACCAACAGAAAAAATGGAGTTTAATAAGTTACAAGGTAGTAGAACCAGTGTAGTTCGACCGGAGAGACTCTACCACCACCGGGTGAAGCAGTTCTTGTGTTTCGATGGGAGGATGCGGTAGCCGAGTCATTTATAAATGAGGTGACCATCCAAGTCCTCGAGAGTATCTACGCATCTGTGAACGAGTTTATATAAAAACCCTATTCTAGATAAAGTTACTTACAGATATGGATGGGTGTCAGTCACCACTTACCATCAGATGGACTGCATTGCTTAATTCAAAATGATAAAAAAGTTATTCCGAGCATCTTAATTCTATTTTTACTCATTGTAATGAGTTCCAGTTATTTGTATGTATTATCAACTTTAAAATTAATATTGCTAGTTAATGAATAGCGTCGTCATAAATATCTTACACGATATACACGAAAAATGTTATATATATAGGTTTTCATTTTTTTCTTTTTAATGCACGGAACGATGAAAGAGTTTTAACATCAAACAATTAATAAACACAATTACACCGAGGCTATAACGGGTCCTTGCATTCGCTTTGACAATAAATTTAATAGTTTAAAAAACACGCTTTCCTAACTGGCTGAAATAAAAAATCAAAAATAATAATCAAAAGTTAACTAGTAACATCATTAGAAAACATAAAAATAAAAAATCCGACTGCTTGAAATTAAATTATTGTTTATTTAACTAATTTAATTAATTGTTTAATTTAACGTTTATATGAATTTTTGATAAAATAGTCAAGTTAAAGTATTACAGTATATATATTTTAGATTGGTCTATTTACTACCTTTCATTTGTTACCCATATTGTCTTTAAAGTTAAAAAAATGTTACTCCCCACCTTTTCTTATATTTCTAGGCGCCATTATTCAAAATGTATAGCATGTGTCACTTTTCAAACTGAGACGATCCTAATGATATGTCATACGTCACAGTCCTTAAAGCTGTAGCGCGTGCCAAAGAAATGGATATACATACAAACGTACATACATACGCTCCAAAAATGTTACCCTCCTTCTGATGCACTCGGGCCACGATTTTTTACGACATTCCTCATACACAGCTTTGCATTTTAGGATCAGTCGATGTCCAACAGAGGATTATTGGCAACATTCGTGTTTTAGCAGAAGCTTTATTTATAAGTTCAATTTATTTTGCTTGCATCAAAATTCACGGACTTCCAAACAGACTTTCACCCCCTGTTACACCCTTTTAGGGGTCAATCTTCCAAAAACAGTGAAAAACGTACATACATACATACATACATAGTTACATACGAGTCAAGCTTACATAAAGCTTATAAAAAAAAGAGAAACGTGTCTTGTTTATTTACGATTAGGATTAAGAGTCTATACAAACAGATAATTCCGCTACTCGGTATATTATTATTGTGACCAGGCGTCAAGTTTAGTCCCACCATTTGTTAAACGCCTGTCTAGAATGATTACTGCCCCACTATAGCGATGTCTTTACTCTCAGAAGAGTGTCCACCAAGTCAAATACCGGCTGTTACGTACCGTCCAAATACTCAGTATAGTATAGCGTAGCAAATATTTCTGTCCAAAATGTTTGTTTCACGTAGTGTCGCAATAAACGTGGGTATATAACCTCGGCCACCTTATAAATTAGTTAAGTTATTTCAAGCTGAAATCAACACAGGTGGACATTAAAAATTAAACAATGACAGTATGGAACAGAAGGTCAATATAACGCGTGTCCCAAATTAAACTTGGGTGGCTATACTTATTTATAGGCAATGATATATGTAAGTTTAGTATCTAGACAGTATTTATTTTAATTGCAGGTTTTGTACTACGGCAAACTTATTAAACTAGTCCGATATGTTATTTTTATCTGTATACAAATTTGTGTGAGGATTTTAATTCTTATTAAACTAACTTACGTTAAATTACCATGCGTATCTCTGAATGAGTTTATAAAAAGCAGTATAATCGGTAGGCAATAATAGGCACCTGTACTGTACTTAGATGTCTACTTATACTCTCCTTTGGTGCTTAATGAGCAAAACTCAATTTTACTTCTTTTAATAATTGTTATGCTGTTCCGTAGGATACGTGCATCTTTTAGGGGTTATAGGTGGCTATATCATTCAGTGACCCTAAACTACAAGTATGCAAATAATCATGTTGAATCCTTGCTCTACGACAAAGAAGAAAATGTTTCCTAAGGGGGCTGTACATTTATTTGGCAGTAAAAACAAAAAGTAGCCTGTATTGACATATAGAGTAATCTAGAGACGTATCTTGACGTATAGAGTACTCTATGAAAAAGATAAAAATGTATCTTTAGGGGGCTGTACATTTATTTGGCAGTAAAAACAAAAAGTAGCCTGTATTGACATATAGAGTAACCTCTACCCCATAATCTATCTTTGTGTCATATGTCTTCCAGATCTGTCGAGCCGTTCTGGCGTAATTAAGTAACAAAGATCCATCCATCCTCACAAACTATCGTCTATACAATATTAGTAAGACGATATCAAAAATAAATCGGTACTAAATACGAGTATATCTGCAATTTCCTAATAAAACATCATTCTATTCCTCTAAAGCCGAACGTACGCTGCAAACACTAAACAATTTGATGATCGCAATGTATTATTAGGAAATGGCTCATTTACTGATTTCTTGTGTAGATTTTATTACTATAACAAATGGTTGCCAATTTATTATGGGGCCTTCGTAGTTTATTATCATATTATGTGATGCATCGTTAATATTCATGTTTACAGTATACTTTCGCTAACGTTTCGGAATGAAAGTGTTTGTAGGTATAAAGCAGAACACTGACGTCAATGTTGCTTTATGATTCAATTCGACGTTAAACTGAGCTTCACCCAGTTGAGTGCAGCCCGCTCTAAAAATAAGATCTTAACAATTTCACATACGATCTAACAGGGCACCGATCACTATTTCGATACAATGATATGTATTGTATTAGCCCTGCGATATTCCATAACCGCTAAAATACCTAAACAAACTGTCAATTACTTCACATAACCACTGTTAATAGAGTGCGGTAATAAGTTTTCGAGAGGATATATTCACTGGAATCAATCTAGTTATAGAAAATACAATTTACATGATTTTCGACTGATACGAGAAATGGAAAATCTAATCTGAATTTAAAAATTCTAATTGGCCGCTATAAGTTTAAATTCTTTCATTCAGCAATTGCCATAGTGTCTCGAAATACTCTTGAAAAAATTTGCCGTTGTCATATGACTTGTGACGTACGAAGCGCTTTTGGACCTATTTCAATCATATTTTGGAAATATAAAGCGAAAAGTCTGCTCTTTTATAAAACAAATAACAAATCTAGGCACCTTCAGTCCACGTTACGTGTTAGCAACTGTCGCCCATTGACACCTGTAATTCAGTGCAGATTAATTACAGACCCACTTATAGTCGGCTCCAAATGCGTTGCCTGCAATCCATGATATCTAAGTTGAAAGGTCTCGCACAAATTTACCCTCCGCATTGAAACCAAAACAACCTATAAACCATAAAACAGTAGCACGTTACACTGTTGTTATTAGATTGACACCACCATTTTATTAGTTTAGTTAAAATCCAGTAAAGAAATTTTGAGAAAAAAAAACGACCATGTGCGACTCGGTCTCGCGCGCGAAGGGTTCCGTGCCTACAAAAACGGCAAAAAAATTACGTTTGTTGAATGAGAGCCCCCCTTAAATATTTATTTTATTCTATTTTGTATTTCTTGTTACAGCGACGAGAGAAATACATCATCTGTGAAAATTTCAATTGTCTAGCTATCAAGATTCATGAGACACAGCCTGGTGACAGACAGATGGACAGCGAAGTCTTAGTAATATGGTTCCGTTTTTACCCTCTGAGTACGGAACCCTGAAAAGATAGTTGATGACCTGTTTTGGCCGAGAACTTTTCATACATTTTGAACAGTGCCCATTTACTCTGATGATTCAGAATTACTATTTATATTACATCAAACTTACATATGATTATGTAAATTCTTTATTTCTCTGTAGCGATTACTAAACTTTGAAGCCGGTTGTATTTCTTGGCAAAAGTTTTTCACTTTCAAGGGTATTGAACTTCATTACCAACAGACTTGATGATTTTAATAACTAGATCAAATGTCTCATTTGGATAAAATTGTCTTTTCCCTCAAATCTAACTTTACTTTAACTTTTATCGAATAGAATATAGTGTTAAAAACTTTTAATACAAATATAAGTTCATTTCTGTTTAGCAGTATATCATTATAAATATTAATTTACTGTACTGGTGTATTTTTTATAACTTATTTAATATTACCATGCTCCCATGAATTAAAAAAATACTCAAAACCTACTAAAAATACTGTAAATCTAAATCAGAATTTTTAAACGATATTTTTATAGGAGATTTGAACAAAAGAACATTAATAACTGGCTAATAATAATGATCGTGTTGTAACCAGGTAAGTAGTAGAATCAGTGTAGTCCGACCGGGGAGGTACCACCGACACACCTATTTCTAGCGTGAAGCAGTTCTTGTATTTCGTTGGAAAGGTTGTGGATGCCGGCTCACTTATATATGAAGCGACCATCTTTGTCCTTGGTAACAACTCATCTGTGACCGACTTCATATAGAGCCCCTGTTGTATATTATGAATTTGCTTACAGATGACCATGGGCGGCAGTAACCACTTACCATCAGGTGGACTGCATGCTGGTTTACTACTTCAATCTAATAAAAAAAAACCCACAATTGTTTTTGTTTTCAATTTTTCAATTCTTTACTGCAATACACAATGATGTTATGTTACACATTATAAATGCTTCCGCATTGTGCTCTTTGTTACAGATTTTGATTAATTGAACATGATTAGAACACGAAAGCTAATATTTCTGTATACACCCCTTAAAATATACACCATTTATATTAATCTATTGCTTATTAATAAAACAACATTCACTTCACTTCAGAAAGTATGCTTATATGAAACACCTATAAAGCGCCTCAGTGTTTTGGTCTAATGTGTACCTACCGTCATCGAAGGCTTATAAAGTGTATTTTGTTAAAATATTATGCAGACTTTTTCTGACTTCCTTCAGGTTTAAGCATGTTTTTCTCAAATCGTCTATATCGTCAATTTCGTCAAGCCCGCCCGAAATAGTCATTCATAAATTGCATCGTTGTAGGAATTGCTGGAAATTATTTTGCTTGTACGAATATAGGACATACAGAATAGAGAAACTGCAGTAAAAGCGGTAAATGTAAGAAACAAAGAAACGCATCTGTGAATAAGTTTAACAAAAACAAAAATTTAAGATATTTTGTGACCTAAGTATAAACACCATTTAACCAACCGTATAGGAAAATGTTAAGTACACTCCCGCAAAGATTTCTGCTACGAAACGAAACGATACAGGAGGTTTCGGTTAGTCACTGCGTATTGGTGAAGTGATCATAGTAAGTGTTGATGAAGGTAGATACTGCTACCAGTCTCCTGGATTTTTGTCGCCTTTGCGATATCCGCGGAGTGAGTGAATGGTACCAACAACAAACGGCACTAATACGTCATAAAATTCCAATAACTAGTAACATCATTAAAAACATTAAAACAAAAAATGCGACAGCTTCTAACGAATTTTTTGTTTAGAATTATATATATTAAATTAAACGCTAATATGAGTTTTTGTCAAACTAGTCAAGTATAAGTATCGTAAAATATATATTTTTAGATTGGTCTACTTACTAACTTCCATTTGATACTCATATTGTCGTAAATAAAATAAAATCGTCCTTTCCAACGTTTTTCCTCTATTTCCACTATATTATAGCCACTATACACAATATTATATAGCCACATTCCAAACTGAGACGATTCTAATGACACGTCACAATTCGTCAAGCTGCTTAGGCTGTAGTAACGTGCCAAAAAATTTAACATACATAGAAAGATACAAACATACATACGCTCAATAGACATTACTTCTCCTTCTGACGCAGTCGGGTAAAAAGGACAACAACATTTTTGCGGCACGAACGGCGGGCATGACACAAACCATAACACTATATAATTAATTTTGCTAATGCGTAAAAAGCTCAAGAGAACATTACTCTTATATTTCTGACTTAAGTAACAATAACCAGCCATTCTATTAAGTAGGTAATCATTTTAGACTAAAAACTAACTAGTTGCATGTTTGTAATTAGCGTCGGAGTCTCATTTTTAATTAATAAAAGTTTCCTACGTTCATGCAGTCCATCTGATGAGTAGCCACTGCTGCCAATGTACAACTATATTCAAGTTCAGGTAAAATAAATGCTTTACCTGAAGTTGGTTATGGATGGAGGAGTAAGTTGGAGCGCCTCTGAGAAGTATGTCTCCTTTACCCCACCTTTTAAACCAGATAGATCTCTTAATATCACTAACGCTTTTAACACCCTCGCCTATAGGTGCACCCTGGAAGCACAACGGTTCCACGAAGAGCCCCCCTGCGACGCCGTGTCTCGCTCTACCAATCTAGGCATGTGGTGAAATACCATGACCAAGACGAGTGGTGGAAATATCATGCAGAATTCTACAAGGGTCGATGCTAGGTCATTTGGAATATCGACTACGACTGGATACAGCGAGGAGCCCCTCTCTCGGGTGTCGGGGGAGTTTGTTACGCTGACGACATTCTGGTGACTGCCCAAAGCAGGAACTACAGGAGTGCATCGTATACCAATTGGGTATGCAGATAACGCTAGAAAAATCCAAGGCTGTAATTTTTCAGGGTCCTAGGAACGTTGCTCCGCGACACCCATGAGACAATCGATAAGGTATCTGAGGCTCGTCCTGGATACCTTGTAGAGCTTCCCACTTTGAAAGCCTGGTGCTTTGGTTACTGAAGACGGCGGTAGGCCTTGGGTAGACTGCTGCGCGACAAGCCAGAGACGTCGTGTCCACGTGTCTACACGAGCGGCCGAAGTGGGTTTCCCTGGGTCAGGGAAAATACTGCATCTTCCTAGACACATGGGACGAGCCCATGAGTCCACGGAGGTAGTATCAAGGCGTTCTTACTCTAGTCGTAGACTAGTTCTCATGACCCCAACCAACACCAAGCATCCAGAGGTTAGCCGGCGCGGGGTTTTAGAAAATAAGAGTCCGACATACATCCTGCGCTGGCTCGGGCGAAAGGTGATTCATGCGGATTTCTTCGCGTTAAAAAATCTTTTAAACCAGAATGCAGCAACGTTTAACAGGTCAGTAGGTATACCTACCGTAATAACGTCAGGTGATGGTGAATTTAGAGTCGAACAGCATTGTGTGAAAACCTTTACACAAATATCAAACAGAAAAATAGCAGTATTTCAGTTTTAGGGTTCCGTACCCAAAGGGTAAAACCTATTACTAAGACTCCGCTGTCTGTCCGTCTGTCTGTCTCCAGGCTGTATCTCATAAACCGTGATAACTAGAAAGCTGAAATTCACATATGATGTATTTACAACACAACAAATACTAAAAATTAAATATATATACAATTTATACATATATATTAAGGTGGTCTTTGCAGTACTTTTTCCTTGCACCTCAGTGGGTTCGACTCGCCATATAAAAGGTTAAGTATTATGAGTTTATTGATTACTTCGTCGATGTCTTAAGCCTATGCATGACTAGACATCGAATTTTGCATATTCGCATATGCTTAAAACGCAACTATTTGGCATTATTGTATATTTTAGCATTTTTTCTTTAATATTTTAGTGGGTTATGTTGTAACTCGATATTTTTATACATCAGTGTTTGTAATTTTAATTGTTTCAATTACTTGAAGATTTTTTTAATATTAATGAATACTAAAGGAAATGAGTGAACCGCCTTAATGTATTTTTCCAGTATTTGCTTTATTTCAATTTTTTTACTTTTTTTTCAATTAAGATATATGTTTGTATTTCGATAACATAAGAAGTATATATACCTATATATAGGTGCCAATACGCACGTGTAGAAATGATAAGTAAAGGATAAATTTTCTATAAATATATTTTTTTACTATATCGTATATAGAATCATTAACGGCTTCGATACCTGATCGAATATATACTTGTAAGAATAAATGCTAGTTCTAATTGCACTTTTTATGCATATATAGAGTTTATCTCTTTGTTTTACGCAATCTTCTATATACAGCACACACAAACAATCTTTTCTTCAAACGCTGTGTTCGCCATCAACTTCATATCGCTTCAAAGCAAGTCAGGCCGTTTGTCTGTCTGTGTCGTTAACAGTTTACATGATTGGCACCCGGATTCAGCTGTATTCATATAGAAGCAGGAATAACAGATAACGTAAATAAATTATTAACTAGGTTATACACGACTAGGTGTGCCCGCGGTTTCACCCGCTTCAAATATAAAACTACGTTTTAATTTATAACAATAATAATAGCAGCTAATTCTTAAAATGTAAGCTATTTTGTTTCCTTGTAATTTTACACTGATTCTTACAGAACTACATGATATTTGCCGAAATTCTCCTTTTCCTAAATGAGATTAAATTAGAATCGACTCGACTCACCCCTAAATACGTCTTGTAATCAATGTATATCCCCTGTATTTACATCTTAAAATTACAATTGTAAATCAATTAAACTAAAGTAGAACTTATTAATTTACCAGAGAGTTCGATAAACGAATATCGACAGCGGTATACGAACTGTCAGAATGCTACACGTCCTGTACAGTCAGTTACACCACGCTTCCTGCAGGTTCCATCGTAAATCCGTTTATCACTTGACTGTACAAGCCTTGTATGGAATTCTCTCATAAGCTTTGGGCATGTTGAGCGCCACTTTGCATAATTTAGTGCATTGGTGCTCAAACTTGCGATATTTTAATTAATAATTAAAGACAAAAAACCCGACGGCTTAAAAATAACTTAAAAGACAAACACAAGCATTATAAGGCCCTGCATTTTTCTAGCTTTTATTTTATAGGTATTATAAATTATTCATATTATTTTGAAAACAGTAATTCAGCCCCCTGTCCTTTTTTATTTGAAGTTTCTAAATTTAAAAATTGTATAGCCAGTTTTGTTGCAAATTGAGATAAGTCCAACGACGAATCAAATGTTGAAGTCTGTCAAGCCGCTGCATAGATGACCATTTATCCGTCAGCTTTTGAAAGTTCTCTAATAAGTGTATTTGCGCCTGGAAAGGGTTTTGACGACTTCTTTATGCGCTGATGGTACACAGGAAGATACTGTTGCCAATCTCCTGGTTAACATACTTAAGTCATTTCCTACGTTATTCAGGGAAAAAGGGGAAGTGGTGATATTCAACACCAACATCACACGGTCATCACAGCACTATTACCTACTCATTGGACTTCAGCCTTCCCAAGTGTGGGTAGATATTCGTGTCCAGCAATGAACCATAAAAATATCTCTTGTCAGCCCATTATAAACACGAGTAATTTGGACTATATATTCGAAACACAAACATTGCAAAGTAGACATTTTTATTTTTTTTATCTCATCGAAATAGCAAACGAGCATGCAGTCCACCTGATGGTAAGAGTTTACTGCCACCTGTGGACATCTGTAATCAACTTCATATAAGACAGGGGTTCTATCTGAAGTTACCACAAATGCGTTACTATTCCTGAGGACTAAAATGTTCGCCTCTAACTATAAGTGAGCCGGCATCCAAGACCACAGATGCGTTACTCCTGAAGATTGAGGTGGTCGCCTGATATATAAGTGAGCCGCAAACCACACCATCTACCATGCAATCCAGGACACTTTGAGAGCCACTGTGTTGAGCGAGCCTATTGCAAATAATCACCAAGTGTAGAGGCGATTGTACCAGATCGATGTGGGTGTCTGTTTAAGCTAGTTAGGTAACAACCGATACACATAATTGGATTTTGTAAACGTGAACAATGTCCATTCTATACGTATAATAGAAATAAATTTCCGCATGTCTGTACATTTTATATTTTTGCAAAAAAAATAGATTGGAGTAAAGATAGAAGTTTTTTTTGTATATAAGAATGAAACAACAAACAAGCTATTAGTGATCGAAGAGCCCACCTGATGGTTAGTGGTTACTACCTCCCATGAGTTATGTCTATGTTTAATCTCCTGGGATTCGAACCCGAAACCCTTTTGATTTCTGATCAACACGGGGACCGCTACGTTTAACGAGATACAAAGGTGGTACCACGACACGCGTATTTGACTCTTTACCGGTTCACTGTTACCGAATACTGACCCGAAGTTCACTTTCACTAACCTTATTGTGAACTTTATTTTTATTTTTACTACAGCTTCGTTTGCATGGTTGGCCGTGAATTGTTCTTCTTTTCACCCGACGGCGTCAGAAGGATGGTAATGTATGTACATATGTATAGATATAGAACAGGGGTTCTACCTATATGAAGTCGACCACAGATGCGTTGCCACTCCCGAGGACTGAGATGGTCGCTTCATATAAAAGTGAACCTTACCTGCTAATTATCTAGTCAAACTCTAGAAGAAACTGTACATATTGAGCGTATTACATAAGCGTCGATTGAAACCGAGTCGATGATCGTGTGACAACACCGCTAGGATTACGCGTGTACTAACTGTACGAATGATGAAGATGCGAGAAAATAAACACAAGGTTTTTCTTATAAATATGAAGTAGCAAACGAGCAAGCAGCCCACCTGATGGTACGTGGTTACCGCCGCCCATGGACATTTGTGAGCAACTTCATATAGAACAGGGGTTCTATATGAAGTCGACTACAGATGTGTTGCTATTCCCGAGGACTGGGATAGTGGCCTCATATAAAAGTGAGCCGGCAACCACACCCTTCCATCGAAACGCAAGAACTGCTTCGCGCTAGAAATAGGTGTGGCGGTTGTACTTCCCCGGTCGAAATACATTGGTTCTACCACCTGGCGACTAATTTACTAATAGGAGTAGTGATAGCTCAATGTTAAATGTACGAGGTCCAAATCCCAGGCACACAGTGGTTTTTCTAAAAAAATGTGCATATTAGAAATTGATCGTTACTGTAATCGTGAAGGAACATATCGTGAGAAAGCCTGTACCCATGGTGTGTACCCGTGAGATTTCTTAAATAAAAACGTTTTCAAAGGTGTGTGAAGTCTATCAATTTACAATTGGCCTAGTGGACTATGGTCTGAACGTCTCATCTTGCGAGCAAACCCGTATCCAGCAGTGAGTAAATAATGGGTTGATGACAACCAATTTCTTATATCTACAATATAAAATCGAAAAACTGAATAATCTCTGTCCAAATTATTTACCATTTTTTAACGCAATAGGTGAATTTTCATCATACCGAGCAGGCTTATAATATGCCAGCATAATTGCTGCTTGCAATTATTATCATCATATTTTAAAGCGACGGTATGAACTTATTACGTTAACAGCACCTTTATTGACACAGCTCAATTAGCTCACACGTTAATATCCCTTTTTGGTTAATATTGTAATTAAAATGCAACACCGTCAACTCGCTCGTTATTTTTAAGGGACAAAGGGATAAGTGGGCATTTTACGCTTTATTTTAACTGTGCCACGTGGCGTGATGCATCGACTGGTCCTTTTTAGGGATCCGTATCCAAAGGGTATAAATGGAACCCTGTTATTAAGACTCCGCCTTCCGTCTATCCGTACGTCCGTCTGTCCATCGGTCCGTCCGTCTGTCTGTTTGTCACCAGGCTTTATCTCATGAATCGTGATAGCTAGACAGTTGAATTTTTTACAGATGACGTATTTAAACAAAAAAAGAATAAAATAAATATTTTAGAGGGGTTCCCATAGAACAAACGTGATTTTTTGCCGATGTTTATCGATAATGGTACGAAACCCTTCCTGCGCGAGTCCAACTCGCACTTGGCAGATTTTCTGTTTTCTTCTTTGGCAGATCTTAATGGATATAAGAAACAAGAAAAACCTCTTATATTAAAATGTCCATTTTAAGATAATTAGGCAAGTAATGATTTTACACTCTAAACCAGGGATGGCGAAGCAATGGCACGCGACACAATATTTTGGGCACGCTGTGTCTTCATCTACCTATGCCTGTGAAGTGACAAAAATTTTAGATTTGGAGACCTTTTTTTCGTCGTCAAATCCTAGAAACACCGGTTCCAAAGACTGTTTAGATTTGGCGATTATTATTTTATGGTCGTCACATCCTGGAGTTATCGGTGACAAAAATTGTTTAGATTTGGCGACCGTTTTTTTGGTCGTTAATTTTTAACTTTCAGAAAATTTTGGGAGTATGTTATAAATGTAATCAAGAGTTCAAAATTATTTAAGGGCATATCTATTACCTTACTAAATATTTCCCTAAAAACTTAAATTATTTTTAGATATATGTACTGTTACGTCGGCGTCAGGGATCTTCAAAACCGGTAACTTTAACATGTGGCAAAAAAACTAAATGCCACAGTTAAAAACCTTGCCTGAAATTAAACCCCGAACCCTTTGAGTGTTAATTTTATGACCACTGCGCCACGAGGGTTGGGTTTTATAATAAACAAAGCAGTGATTTTGCGGGTATTCGAGTAATCGCTTTTGCGGTTAAACCTACTGACGTGTCCAGATTGTCATGCCATTTATCGTTGAAATAGTTATTACAAACTGTGACTCGTGGTTTTACCCGAATAAAAAAAAAAACAAAGTAACTTTAAATTCTAATACATTTATCTAAATGTAAAGACACCTATCTAGATTTAGGGATTTTATTATATAACGCCTAAATGTTACTTGCAAATATGGACAACATATATTTTTAATCGTTTTAATTTAATTTAGTAAAGTTGGCTTGATGTTCAAACACAAACATACAAACAAAGATTTAAAATATTACGATATAGAGCGTATTAGACACGTAGCGTAGCAGACACGATAATATTTTACCTAAGACGATGTTGTTCAAGGGAGTGATAACATAACTGATTATAATGCATTAAAAATGATCATAATAACCTCGACTTCAACTATAGATTTCTCGGTTTTAAATTCCCGGATAAATATTTAAACACATTGACGGAATGTTAACAATGAAAGCCTTGATGATGTAAATAAATCACATAGTCTGAAGTTATTACCGAAGGCTTGATAAAAATTAATAGATAAGAAGTATTATTATGAAATATAAGTAATTCATATTAAGAGTCGTAACAAAACATTATTATCCCATACATTTTCTGGTCTCATTACATTTGATTGTTTAAGAAATCGAAACATGAATTCGAAATCTTATTAAGTATCGAGAATCGATTCAAAGGACTCGCCCATTAATTGAGGATAATGGGGCAGTTCATCCTTCTAGCTGAACCTTGTCGGAAGTTGATTTTTACATTAATTGGACGGACCTAAAATCGCAGCTATAAGCTACTTAGCGAAGGAAATCCTGTAGAGTGTCTCGGACATAATTGCTTTTCATTAACAATAAGTAGAGTCAGATGTACTGTAGTTATTTGACGTTAGTCAACGGCCAAGTTACACAACATTAGCTATAATAATAAAGAAATCGCAGTATGGAACCTTAGACTTGGCACGACTTTGTCAAGATTTCATTACTTTTTAGAGATAAAAAAGCAGCTCCATCGAGGCTGGGTTAGTTTTTTACAGAATGTTTTTGGTGGGATAGATCTTATCGATCAAAACATAAGTATCCTCTGATGACTAGTCAATAGGCCTTTTAAATTATAAACATAACGATGCAACATAAACCTGCTGTCAACGATAATTTATATAATGGTAAATAATATAAAACATGCTTAACATACTCAAAATATAACTATTAATACTGAAACCATTGTAATTGTGTTATTTTTATTGGATTGATTTGGTATTTAGATTGCATAAGATATTATCTTAAATTAAACGACTTGAGACTGTCCTTGTCAAGAAAAACCCTTGTCTTTAATGCGAAGTATTAACGTAATTGTACATTTTCTAGTAACGGCAATCCAGAATCGATTTCACGGAATCGCCCGATAATTGGGATAATGGGGACATTGCGCACCGTCGACGGGACATTCCTTTTGTTTGATATCCGTTTCAAATATTCTGAAGGAACTTGACTTTTAGATTAATTGGCGAATGAATTTATATTTTGATAATTTTGGCGTTTCATTTAATAATAATTGTAGCTTTATTATTTTTTTACTTTTACCGTCATTGAAACATTTTAAAATATAACAAAATGATAATAATATATGTTCTTAGAAAAATGTTTGTAATGATTTACTTTCTTACTTTTATATACCATCAAATGTTATTAATGAAACTAGCTACGTGTGCTAGCTAGTGAACGGCTACAGTCCGAACTACTGTTTTATATGGGGTTATTTACAAATGTTCAGGGATGACTATGAACCCTTCCTATTAAGTGCACTGCATGCTACAATGAAATTGAATATAATTATTGTTTACTTTCGAGAAAACATTGTTCAGTTCGTCAAAATTGTACAACTGTCTATTAATTTGAAATTATAATAAAATATCATCTGTTAACAATACTGATGATTATCTTCTACAGGGTTAGAACCCTTGCTATGGCAAGTCATCATTAATATAAATTAAAAACAAGAGTGGTCCGAGTATTGAACCCTGTGGAACGCCCATTGTAACAGAATCGCCGGTCGATTTTATGCCATTGATATCAACCCTTTAAATTCTATCGTTTAAATAGGAAATCGAAATGTCAAGAACCTTATTCTTGATCCCGTACTGATGTATGTATGTAATCGTTTATGTAATGTGCTCGGTTGCTTTTTATATAGGAAAATTAAAGAAGCAACCGGGCATATTATACAAATATAGATTTTGCTTAAAAATGTATATACAAGATGATATATAGAAGACCGTGGTTGCCGGCTTAATTTATATTAGGCAACCATC
>DWNE01001526.1:0-21706 GCA_018249875.1 Cecropterus toxeus | reverse complement strand
TCATCTGAAGTCAATATGTTGTTTCTTCCGAGGTCTGAGATAGTCGCCTCGTATCTAAGTGAGCTGAGAACCACACACTTCCACTGAAACGTAATAACTGCTTCACAGTCAAACAATACTTGTTATACCACTGTTGAGTATGAATCTCAGAATGAGAAGCTTTAGTTCAAAGTTCACCACGCTAGACATATTATATTCATATGTCGCAGTTAGACTTCACGATGTTCTTCTCCTGCACCATTAAAACAAATGATAGTTATGAACGTAACTTTATAAATTACAACCTTAATTATAGATTCAAACCTTACATTATTGAATACACGGTTTTAAGACTGCACATTATGAGTGACATTGACAGCACTTAGCATGCACTAGATTCAAAGTACACAGATTACTTTGCTTCTAGTTGGTAAATGACAAATAAATACTTCCATTATCGTCGTAGCGTCAGGTTTCCTGAACGCCTAGTGACCTAGATTGTTTACAGTTACCTCTTTTCATAACCGCGACTCAAAGGGCTGGCGTCCGTCTGCTTAGCCTAAAAGCAGTGCTTTATGCTATTTTTTAAGAAAAGAAGTGACCCATAAGAAGCAGGCTTCATAATGAATAATAAAAGCGTATTTTTCAACTTACTTTAAATTATTATTGTGAGAAAGCATATTTCAATCTCTATCTTATCTGAGATAAAATTATAGTCATGAAAATTCGTGGTCAATTGTATTCAAAGTGGTAAAATATTAAACAGCACGTTCAAAGTGGAGGAGTCCAATATAGCTAATAGTACTTCAGAAGCTACTAACAACTTTGTTGGATTAATATTTATATTAGTAGGTACCTACAAATGCTTTTGACGTGCTGACACATATTTAGATTTTTTTCTTTTACACACTATAAGAAATTGATACTTTGGTGTAAGTTTCGCCTAATTTTGATTTGATCGTTTAACTTGAAGGACGCAATTGTTAAAGTTCAAATGAAATGACTTTTTAAACTTATTCAACGTAATTTTTCAATCACCACAATAACACGTAGGTGAGAAAATCAATTTAAATAACAATATATAAAAATAGTTCGAAATATTAAGTTTCCAAATTGCGTAAGATCATTTTTATTTCATTTTGTCACGTATCTCTCTCAATAATCGTCTAATATTAAAGTGTTACTTTAATAATGAAGTTACAGCTTTGAAAATACAAGTAAACTGGCTCCAAAAATATGTTTATACCTACTGTCGTTAATACTAGAGTAATGTATCATGTCTTTTTGTGTAATATAACATCTGCATGTACATGTAAAAACGATATAACAAGGAAAAAAGTGTTACATTACAAAAATAGCCCGCAAAATCGCTTGAATTAAAACAAACGCACATTAAAAATGTTTACCTTTCCACTCCACATTGCATCCTTAATGTAATGAACTACACAGCACGAGTTTATGCTATTATGCTACGGCTTAATTTATTAAGGACAAGCGCTCTACACAAAATTATCCCCGCCCTCTTGCCTGAAGCGCTTATCTAATGAGTCCCCGACGGAGTCATAAACGACCTCTACGTAACAAGTAGCGCTCTTCTTACATACTTGTAGATAAGGACTAACGACAAACGTGCCTTATTTACGAGTCATTAACTGATTTTTTGTGGGTTACACGTAACAATGTTCACGATGAGTTTTTTGTAAAACAAATTGTCTACGTGTCTAAATGCGTATATAAAATTTTTTATTATTTTTATGCACATTTATCCACGTTACTTGCAATATAATTCTTCTTTTTATTAAAATTAAGTACTTCTGCATCTCCTCCGTCCAATGCACCTTTTCCATCTCCTTGTCGCTGGTATGATGTTTGTACATCATCATAAAGTCAACACAGCTGTTAGACGAATCAAATGTCATTATTATGAAGTCTGTCATTGTACAACCGATACCGTGATCTACTATACCGTGGAACAAGGAATTCGTAAACAAAAGAAAAACTACCGTTTAGACCCTTTTCAAAATTTCGCCGTACCTTAAGAAGTAAAACCGTTGTTACCTAAGGAACATTACAATGAATTAGAAATAAGCGTCTTTAGTTGTCTGCAGCGAGAATTCTTAACCGCCGCTCACGTGATGTGGGTCGAGAAGGTGGGAAGATGAAAGACGGATCACGTAACATTGCGGTGTAATGCTCTAATGTTACAGTAATGTAAATAAAATATAGCATGTTCAACTCAACATTACAATGAATTAGAAATACGGGTTTCAGTTAAAGGTCCCTAATTATAGTACGAGGTCAATAACGATGTTGAATACACCTATTTCGACTTAATAACAGAAGTGTCAAACGAAGCTATAAAGGCCAATAGGGCCAACAGCAACTACACATTTGTTAAAAAAAATGTGTTCTGGTCAGAAGGTTACTAAGGGGACTAAGTAAGATATCCAAGGACTTTTTACTGAGTTTTACGGGGGTTGAAATGCATCTGCGCCTAACCTCAGATAAGACTGATTTTATTTGGGTTTGGATAACAAATGTTCATCGGCGGCAGTCACCACCATCATGTGGACTGCATGCTCGTTTGCTGCTTCAATATAATAAAAAAATGCATTTACCTTTAACCGTCAAAAAAACGTTTAATTTGCACTAAATACGCATTTTGATTAAAATTACTAGTATGTTACGAGAAATCCTTTGCTTTCCCGACCCGCGTGATCGAACGAGCAATGGGTCCCGGGTTCGATCCCCGGCCAGACAGGCATCTGAATGATGAGTTAAGATTTCTCTTCTGAATCTGGGTGTTTGTGTATTCGTCTTTGTGTGTCCATGGCACCCACGACACAGGAGAAAATCCTAGTGTGGGGCTATGAGTGCAGAAAGCGTCTTTGCCGAAACTATACCGAACCCGAAAGCGAACTTTCGGTCGGACACTAAAGTAGGTATTTGCCAAAGTATATAGGTACCTTCAAAAATGAGTCAACGTCCTACAAAAACTAAGCTTTCAAATACCGAACTAATTAGTTTAGCCTCCACATACTTACATTTAGGCAAGCATACCACAGATTAGCTCCAACATAAAAGGCAATAGAAACCGGCTTGTGAATATTCAGATCTGGTTGCATTACGCAGGCATCGGATGTCTCTCCGTAACCGTGCTCGAAAGCTGCACAGGTACAGAATAAGTTGAGATTTTCACAAACACAGTACCAACTTAGAAAGCGTGATAGCTACTTCGTAATTTTGCTATGGAAATCGTAAGAAAGTAATTCAATCATTGCTTCATGACAATAAATCAATGATTGCATAAAATTATACGCGGACGTAAATGTAAAGCTGTATAAATAAGAGTAAATCATATAACAAATCTTGTAATTAAACAGCATGATAGATTTCTTACCAGATCTCATCAAGAATCGTCATATACTCAATCTTACTAATATTAATGCGAAAGTTTGAGAGGAGATGTGTAATTGTTACTCTTTCACACAAAAACTACTATTTCTAATTTAGCTGAAATTTTGCGCACAGTTTATATGTTCAACGAAACTTTCAATTGTAAATTGTAGGTGACAAGGTGACAGGCGACAATTTTACGTTTACAATTTAAGTTTCTGTTCACCGAAAAATACAAGTTACAAATTTGTAATGGCGGAAAATTTACATATTTGTAGGTTTCATTGAACAGCACTTGTATGTAAATTTGACAATTATGTCACTTTTTGACCAATTTATAGAATTGTAAGTATGTTGTTAGAACATGTGATACTCATTACAGTTGTAATCGTGACCGATAGGGACGAAGCCGCGGGAATAACCTAGTATTGTGATATATATTAGTTGCAGACACATCTAGACATGATCTATGGAGCATATATACCTATTAAACGCTTTAAACGCTTTCTACACTCATAGCCCCACAGTAGGATTTTCTCCTGTTTCGTGGGTGTCATGGACAAACACAGACGAATACACAAACACCCAGACTCAGAACAGAAATCTAAACTCATCATTCACATTTCTTTCTGGCGGGGGATCGAATCCGGGACCCACTGCGTGTCAGACCGGTATGGTGACCATGACCATGCTGTGCCACGCGCGTCGTCAGAGACCCATTAATTAAGTATTTCGTAGTTAAATACATAACTAAAGCGTAATACTATGCAGGTCGTCTTGAATTTGTAACTACGTAAAAAAAACTCGTTAAAACAATCAGAAACAGCCTATGAAAATTTATAAGGCATGACTAAAACTTTATAAATACGCAACCTTATAACACAGGAATGTTAATTGAAGATTTGAACTTCCGCGACGGCGACTGGACTAATAACAAACAATTTAATTTGATCAAGTGTACAAATATACACTATAACAGTTAACATTTAATAAAATAAGACTATGAAATATTGTGAACGAGTCTTAAAGTAATTTAAACCAGTCCGAGATAAACTTTTATTTTATCTTTTATCTTCGGGATTAACTTTTGGTTATCTTTTTTGTTATTGAAATACAATTTATTTATTTGATATAAAACAATAAATAATTAAACAGACAACGACAGACGACCAGGGCCTGTTTGTGGGGACACGTGGGGCACGTGCAATGAAATTTCGAAAATATAGAAAAATTGCCATAGAACCTAACAAAATATAAATAAATTAAGAATAAAAACTTTTTTCTACTTAAGATACAGTTGCAAGGTGTGAGGGATATTACAAATAATAATTAACTTATAACTTTCGAGAATTAGCGTGCCCCCAAAAAATAAGTGACAAAAAGGCCTGATTCCATATATTGTAACACGGCCGCAAAACACGGTTCGTGCTTGTCAATAATGTTGCTTAGAAAATTATAATGTCTGTCGTGTCCAACATGAAATCTTAAAAAATCGCGTTTGCTTAGCTAGAAAACGTTGGAACACATTATGTTGACTTTTCCTACTAATTTACTGTAATCTGGTTTGAAGGACCAAAAACAGTACCTAAAACGTTTTGATAGCTGACCCACGACGCATTTTATCACTTTTAATGATATTAAAGTTATCAGTAGATCAGAAACTATACAACAATAATATAATTTAGGAAGAGTGGATTCTATTCCTTTCTATTTGCACAGCGCATTGTCTTGACAAGAAGTAAACAGAAACAACTGGCGGACAAAAGCCCATCCGCTCTGTTTAATGAGGAAATGCTCCAGAAAACACTTGGCTGCGATCTACGATTATACTTGTGTAATGTTGAGATCGCAGTTCGACTGCACCTAAGTTAACCGAGATTCCGCAATCTCAGTTAAACAACATATGCCATCAGTTTGAACGCCGGATGTCATGCCTTTGTGTAATACTTATTGGTAGATAAATTTGTTTTATTCGGGGTTCGAATCCCAGGCACGCACATCTGAGAGTTCTCATAAAAAAAGAGTTCTCAAATATGTGTGAAGTCTACCAATTCGCACTTGGCCAGCGCGGTGGACTATGGCCTAAAACTCTCTCACTCTGAGAGAAGACCCGTGCCCAGCAGTGGGACAATAATGGATTGACGAGAGATAATTTTGTAGGAAAGATTACTCGGCGTGCCTATATATCCGTTATTTTTATGACAGATAATGCAACAAAAGTGTTGAATATATTTTTTTCTATGTTTATTGCTGGAAACTATTTTAGTATAAATGGGAATCGAAATTACTTGACAACCCGATAATTTCATGATAACTTGTATTTTTCATTAATACGATATTTTATCTGTACATAACGAAGAGACAAACGGATACCAATTTAGTTTTGAAGGATAATACCCGTCTCCAGCCGTCAGTTTCAGTAATATTAGTTTATCCAACAATCATCAATTATCCAGAATTTATTATACATTAAATCAATGGGTGTCAATGACTAGTACATTTAGTGAACTACATGTCATATTACTATTATACAATACAATACAAAACATCTTTATCGTACACTACATCAGACACATAACAAACATAAATGACATATAATGAAGGATACTGCAGCCGTCTTATCACTAATAATAGCGATCTCTAAAAATGAAATATTTAAAAAACTCTAAATAGTAACAACTTCAAACTCTATCATAAACATAACAAATAACTATTTAAAACGATTTGATATTAATATAAACGGACATGAACGGGTTCTATTAACCCAAAAAACTATATGTACCTAACTTTCTCACAAATCGCAGTAGCTTGTAAGGATGCCTATTCACGGACAAGTGTTATTGAAGGCGTTTATCCACTTCGAAACTAATTCCTAGCACGTAGCGCGTGAGTGGAATAAAAGGCCCAATTGATCGCTCGAGTGCCTTATAGGTTAAGATCTTGACGATTGTGTTTGCCGCCGATTTTTTTGTATTCAATTGTCAATAGTTTTTAGGAAAGGTGTCTTGCGGATGTTTTTTGACATGATGATTGCAACATGCGTTGAGAAGTAAACTTAGTAGGAATAGTTTGTCCAAATATATATTTTAAGTAATAAAAATTCCGACAGAGCTAAACCTTGCTATAGACCTAGGGTACAACAATAGAAATAAAGTGCTAAAAGCCCCTTAGATCCCATGTATGCTAAAAAAGTCATTTAAGGTCAAAGCCTACATTTTTCTGGGCTATATTCTCGATGTTACTTATCATTCTCAAGAAAAGGTTAAAAGAATCTAAAAATTTATTTTTGACCTTGAATAACTTTTTTAGCGCACGTGGGATCAATTAAGACTTTCGGCACTTAACTTCTAATTGTACATCCAAGGCCTCTACCAAAATTTTGCTCTATCGAAATTTTGATTACGTTATGTCTAATTTGACCGGACTATAAGTGTGTATGTATCACTACTTACTCAGGTATTTAGCACAAGTAAGCCATTGCTAATGTAGAAACCGTTATAAACAAAGTTTGATTTACCTACGTGCCTTAGAGTGGATGTAGCGAAAGGTGGTAGAACCAGTAAGGAGCAAACGGGAAGATATTCATGTACTTGCTCGTTTGCTATGAAAATTTCATACAAAAATCGACTTTATATATTACTAATTAAACCTTTAGTTACATTTACTTAAGTTAATTATTATTTAATTCGTGCGTAACCTACAAAATAATCAAACGTATGATGAATTTATTCTTGTAAGAATTAATTATAACTCTCTAAACCTCCTCCCCCCTCCACCCCCGGGGGTGGAAAGTCTGAATCCCCGGCACGCAATTTTTACGAATGCCCGAAGTTTTAGACTTTTACAATCACAGTATACGGTCGGTAAAAGAAGAAAGGAAAATAATACGATTGAGACCTTACAAAAAAAAGTGTGTGAAGTCTTTCAATTTGCAGACCTAGAGCCCTCTCACCCTGTACCCAGTCCTGGAGCAGTAATGGGTTAACAGACCCATTATTGCTCCACTGCTGAGCCCAGACGACCTAAATTAAATCTAAAAAAAAATATAAAGTACATAAAATAACATAAAACGCTAAATATTCGCATAGTAACAGTAGCACGCCAAATGCCGGACGCGTCAAAGGACGCTCACGAGTCAATGAGCTACATTAATTGCGGATTGCGATTGGGCGGCGGGCGTTAAATTGAACGAGCCACAACCGGTGTCCCACGCTCAAGCGAGCGAGTATGGGACGTTTCTGTGTGACGTGAATATATGTACGATTTTGGACTTGTGAAGCGGTATAAAAAACGTTTTTTTTCTACACTCACGGCCCCACAGTAGGATTTTCCCCTGTGTCGTGGGTGCCATGGACACATAAAGACGAATACATAAACACGTAGATCCAGAACAGAAATTTAACTCATCATTCACATCATTCACAACTCATTTCACATTCGGTGTGGCCGGGGTCGAACCCGGGACCCACTGCGTACTAGACCGGTGTGGTGGCCGCTCCGCCGCGCGGGACTTACTACTGAACAATTCGTAAGTGACGAGTAATTTAGACGCGGGCGTTATAAGTTATAAGCAGGGCATATCATAAGGCAAACGGAGCAGCAGCTCTTGGCCCCAGAGTGTCCGAAATGTCAATAAAATCGACAAATTAGACATAAACTTAAGGTTGTGTTGTGATCTGCTTAGTCATATGCCTGTATATACGCACAACTGGGATTAAAGGAACGCTATAATTAAATCCCGCTCTGAAAACTTGCCTCGGACCGGCACTGCTTATAAACATGGATAAGCACGCGTGAAAAGTAATTTACATAATACACGGGCTTAAAGGTAAAATGAAAGAAACAGAATTGTAGGTCATCGGGATTATTGTACTCCATTTTATAGGCGATTTTTTTTTATGATGAAGTTTCCTATTAAAATATATTATTTAAATATTAATTTGAAATGGTTAATTCTTGTCATAAAAATGTATAAAATATGTGACTCCATGTCAAGAACGACATAAAAAATAGAATAATAATTAATGGCTAATGTGATGGGGCCATTTTAATGACCCATGGACTACCGATCCCACGCTCCAGCGATCATGGGACACATGATGCGAAGTGTGTGTTATGATGGCCCAAGTAAAATAAGATAAAGGTAAAGCATATTTGACGACCCGCGTGGCGGAGCGGTCACCATACCGGTCTGACGCGCAGTGGGTCCCGCGTCCGATTCCCGGCCGGACAGAAATATGAATGATGAATTTAGATTTCTGTTCTGGGTGTTTGTGTATTCGTATTTGTGTGTCCATGGCACCCACGACACAGGAGAAAACCCTAGTGTAGGGCTATGAGTGTATAAAGAGTGTGTGTGTTTTTATATCAACTCAATATTATTTTGACTACTATTGAGGCGGCCCGAAATGCGGAGGGTTCCGGATTTAAAATAAGTTAAGGTAATATAAGCTCAACAGTATTTTTACGATTAATATTGAGAGTTTCGGGTTTTGTCCCAGGCTAGACATATATATAGTGAATTTAAATTTAATACGGTAAACTTATATTCGAGTTCTGAGTCTAAGTTTTATATGTCCCCATCTTAATGCAAAAACAAGTTATGAAATAACGTTCAAAATAAATATTGTTCAAAGTTTTATGTTCAAGGAAAAGTTTTAATTGCATGTTGCGAATAGGCAACGCATTTGAATAAGCCTCGGATATAACAAGCCTTATAAAAGCAGTCCCGTTTTGAGACTTGGACTTTTAATTATAATAATCTAAAATAACAAATCCGGTATCAATTGATCTAGTGAGGCCGTGTAACAGTGAAAAAATTGGTCCGCCTGTGTTCTAGATTATGTCAATCTGATAAACATATATAATAAAAATAAAAAGTACTCGTATCTGTACATCTTATATATTTGCAGATTATATGTATTTGCAATTAAATAAAAAAATGTGTATTTGTCTGTTTGTTTGTGTTTTAATTGCATAAAAAAAAAACTACTGAATTAAATTTTAACAATGGCGATATACATATATGTAAATTCCATATGTTTAGGCAACATGTAGTCTTTATTTAAATAAAATTCATCTGCTGCATTAAATGTTTTTTTTTTTTATAAAAGTATGAAGTAGGTTCACCGGATGGTGAGTGGTTACTGCCGCCTGGAAATCTGTAACAAGTTCTTATAAAACAGGGGTTCTATCTGAAGTCGATAATTGATATTTTTTAAAACGAAAGTAAAACTGCGAGGCTCAGCTAGTGAACAACTCAACAACAACAAACTCGTTCGTATGATTTAATCAAAAAAATATTGATCATGTAATTATTAGATTTTTGACGTACAAATTATACTGCATTATCTATTTAACACGCGAATCAAGATAAACCTACACAGAAGCGAATTACACACTATTGACTGATAGCCGTGGGAATCTGACAACGGGTTTTGTTAAGAGGTCGTAAGGTCAATGTGAACTGATGTTTCGCTTTTAAAATCAAGGTGAAATTGTTTGCATGTGATTATTAATTGTTATTATAACTTTCGCAATGAAACAGAGTAGATATATCCATTGATATCAAATGGTTATCGCCTTCAATCTATGGAGAATCGTGGGAATTTGCAGTACGTGTAACTTGATTAAGAAACAACGGATTTAGTTTACCGATTTAATATTGTGAGACTAAGGTAAGTCAAAAGTTTAAAAATATGCAATTTATACCGTAAAATTATGGTAAAGCTTTTAACTAAGTGAGTATTTAAGAGTATCTTACGTTATTAGTATTTAAGAGTATCTTACGATCACTTGTTAAACAACTCTTTATATACACAATTTCATTTAAATTTAAATTATAACAAAATAATTTAACTATTAAAAATGTAGTATTTTTTTAATTAGTACTGGATAATTTAATTCGGAGTACACCATTTTTTAAATGTTATTTTTAATATAATTAATAATAATGTAATATTATAATTATTTGTTATATTGTAATGTTATATTGTAATTATTCAATTACAATTCAATTTAGTTGCAATATTACTATTATAATTTCATAAAATAACAAATAATCGAAGAAAACTATATTATGTTTCAAAACTTAACATATATACCTACGTACTTAGTGTAGGTGTATTTTAACAGAAAGTTGAAGCTCTCGTTTCCTTCACTTTAAAGAATTTAACAAGTTTTCGACAAAAGCTGGAGCGTGTGTAAATACTCTAAGCCACGTCTAGTTCGTACAAATAGCCCATTGGCTAGTGATGTGCTCAATAAATTGGAAAAGTAGCCCACTGGCTGGCTGGCTCTAACGGTATCGACTACACTGTTTGTAGATTTCACTTTTGTGGTCAAGTTCAAGGAAACCTAAGAAATTCGTGTAAAAAAACCTAAGTAAAAAGCATTAGGTAATTAAGATTTTTTGACATATAAACGGAGCTTCGTAACTTTTTGTGAGTCTGATATATTGTGACCTTTTTACTTATTTTAACCATTACAAGGATAATTAAACAGTATATTTTCTGTTTTTGTTATCTACTTTTTTAAAGCAAAAGGTGACGCTATAAAATATATTGGTAAGTAGAATGGATGCCTTAAAGGTTTAAAAAAAAGTTAGGCTTAATAAGGTGTACACTTTATTATAATTCAAACTTAATATAACGAGAAACAAAATAGACTAGAAATAAATATCTCAAGTAGAAATTAATACGTGACAAATAATAAAATATCATCAATTCTTGTAAGAGTTTCACCCGAGATAGTTTATAAGCTCAATAAAAATGAGAGAAAATTAAATATATATGTCTAGGCGTTTTCTAGTTATAAATTACTTCGGTGAAATCCAAAGTAAATGCATATTTTATTTAAGTATAGTATTGCCGACTTTATAGTAGAAATTGTAATAACTTGAGCGTTGTTCAAACGTCAACTATAGCTTGACCGCAACCGCTGTACCGCGCCCAAGGAACGCGCGGGGAGGCGAGGGACGGGTAAGAAAGAGCACGAGTTCACACGAGATTGATATTGTCGGACGGATCTTACGATATCATTTGACAGTTTTAAGGTAATACTGTTGTTTAAAGGCTAAAATTATTCTTTACACGACACTCGTACGTATTAAATTGGATAGGAAATTAATTAAATAAATATATCTAAATAATTCATTTAATTAATTAGTTATTTGCAACACCTGTGCACTACGTCAGACAAAAATTACCTTAATAGTCGAGGATCAGTGAATGAATCTAAGTATGCATGTCAACAAGGGTACTCAATGGTTTTGGCGGTGTGTTTACTATGGATACGAATAAAAACAAAAAGCAGATATTTTTATCCAAAAATGTAATTAAAAATTATTCCGACATAGATTCTGTTTCATCTTCGCCATCGAAACTGGAGTCGGAGTCATTCTGCAAATTTATTATAAAAGGTTCGATAATATCATCGAATTTACTATCATGATCCCAGTAAACGTTTTCCATTTTTTGTACATGATCATCACATCTTTGCCATTTTTCTGCCGTGAACTCCGAAAACAATTTGGTCAATATGGTTGTCTTTTCGTCGAGCGAAGAATTGATATGGTTTTGGGCTACGTTGTTTTTAATATCAGCCCAAACCAACTCTATAACATTTAAATCGGGGTGGTACGGCGGTAAACGGAGAACAGTATGTCCATGGGCTTTCAGCAGTTCGTCAATTCTGTACAGGGGCTCTTTTTGCGTATTATTGATAAGAAGTTGAAGTTGAGCTTTTGTATTGGTTTCTGAAAATTCAACATTGTGGCGCCGCAACCAGTCCTGCATTTCAGTTTTGAGGCTTGCTATGGTTGGCTTCTTCTCAACCTGAATGCTGTGGTAAGACGCATTGTCCATTACTACTACAGAATTCGGCAACAACTTATCTTTTAATTTTTCATCCACCCACTTGTAAAAAGTATGCCCGTTCATGTCTCCATGATAGTCGCCGGTCTTAGCATCTGATTTGAATATCGTCAATGCACCATCAACCAAACCATTTCGACATCCAGCGTGAAGAATTACCAAACGCCGTCCTTTCCCAATATCAGTGTGAGTTCCAGGTTCAGACGATGATTGCCAACATTTACTGGCATTATGACTGGCGTTAATATACGTTTCATCGAGGAAATATATGTTGCGGTTTTGCATTCTGAAACTTCGTATTTGTGTCAGGTATTTCTTCCGCCACACTGTAATATTAGGCTGCTCAATAAGCAGATGTCTCTTTGATTTGCATTTTTTGAAACTGTAACCCATTGTGTGTAAAAGCTTTCGAAGATATTCTCGTCCACAATCCAATATGCCATCTTGTCTCAAACTTGATAGTAACTTACGGATACTTGGAACTTGTTTTTTGAATTCGTAAAACTGATGAATTTTTCTTCTGATAACTCCTAAATCAAAATCATCAACAATATATTTTCTTTTTATAACCTTTGGTTTTTTGGGAGAATTAAATTTTAATCGCCCCAGATTTTCAGTTGATGAGTTACCCGCTTTTACTATATTTCTTACAGTTTTTTCGCAGTATCCCGTAGCATCCGCCACAATTTTAGCAATATTTGCATCACTTTTAAATTCAAAACTTTCTTTATCTGCTTTTCTTATCTTAAAATACTCGGCCACCTTAAAAATTATGTTTTTCACATCCCGAGATAGCGCACGACCCATTTTCGAATATTTATCTCATGTGCATCTGACATACACAGTCCGGTACAAACAACACTAGCTACCACCGTGAGCGTTGGCGGCCGACTGACACATCGGCGCGGCCGGTACCCTCGCCCGCCTCGCCGCGCACGTACCTAGGGCGCGGTACAGCGGTTGCGGTCAAGCTATAATAACATTCTAAAAGTTATAAAATAAGTAACAGATGTTAATAAATTTCTTTCGAACGTTCAAATTCACTGCTCGAACAAAGACATCACGTGCCAAAAGATGATAAAATAAATTTTGAACATCCCCCATTACAAAGCTAATGGGCTGTATCTCGAAAGCTAGGGAATAAAAGATCCGTCGATTAGAAACTTTATGTTTGCAATTTTCCGGAGCCTCCCCTCGGAGAATTGTGCTTTAAGATTGTCGTATCCTTAGCGATATCTTGATGCACCAATATTACCACAGACTAAACATATCCCATTATTCCGAAAGAAGAAACTTCCAGTATGTCAAAACATTCCGTAAAAGAAAACGTCGAATGTGGCAACTTTTGATAGCAAAGTAACATTGTGTGTACGATCAGGACAAAGGGTAGACAAGCGAATCGAACCTTTACAATTTAGAGGTCGAGGAGCACGGATAATAGACTCAATTATTTATCGATTGACTATACTTTAATCAGGGGGAATCTGTGAACTTCGGGAAACAAAATAATGGGTTTTTACAGACAAACAACAAGTAACACTGTTAAAAATAATAAAACAAAAAACGCAACTGCTTCAAAACGATTGATTTTCTTCAGTTACAGTTCGATGTTTTTAAGCAGTCGGTATTTTGTTTTTTTATAATAATTTGACGTTTTTTATGTGTTTATGAATTTTTATTAAAACAGTATTATAATATATCTATTTTTGGAATGGTTTAATTACTAGCCTTAATTTGATACTCATATTTTCATGTTAATAAGAAGTCTCCTAACGCCCATGTTTGTCCTTTGTACAGACGCCATTTTTAAATTACATAGATATTCTGTCACTTTGCAAACCAAAACGATTCTAATGATACATCATACGTCACAATCTGTCAAGTCGTTTGGGCTGGGCGCGCGGCAAAGAAATGGAGATACCTACGTACATTCGAACATACATACATAAGGCAGAAGAACATTACTCTCCTTCTGACGGAGTCGGCTAAAAAGAGTAAAACCGCATGCAACGCTGGTTCGCTCTTTCGACATGTGATGATGTATGTATTCACTGGGTTAATCATGATATTAACTTTAAACGTTCCAGTGCAATTCATCTGAAATTCTGTTTGTAATTCAACTGAAAATGTACATCTCTTAAATACCGTGGTAAATAAGCCTTCATGGAGATATAACAAAGGTGAAATGAAAATTGAAACGGTGCCTTTTCGAGATCAACGTAGCGTTCAAATGAGAATCGTGAAAATTGGCGGAACTGAAAACATATAAATCCATGGCTAGCGGAAAATTAAAATGTGTCCCCAGGTTAAATGGAATTGCAAATCAACCAATCTTTCACTACTTTTATACACTTTGTCATAAAGTGATACTTTTGTGTATTTTTATTGTTTTCGAAGGAAAAACCTTTAAAAGGTGATACCGTGGGGCCGACGCCAGGTTTTTTAAGATTTTACCGCACTAAAACCCCTCAGGTGCCTCTGGAATGCAACCGAAGTTCTCTAAGTGCGCTGCCCCATCGGGCACCAACTAGGTGAACAGCTGGGCCCACCGCACCGTTTACGACCTTCCTTCCGTCCTTCCTGAGATCGCTGCAGGCTGAGAATATCATAAAGAGATCACAGCTGCACCGACTTAAGTCTGTGAATTGTTATTCTAATAAAATAATGAAATATTAAACATAGATAGGATTGAAGTAACGAACGAGCATGCAGCACATGTAATAAGTAGGCACTATAGACTATGGACATTTTTAAACAATTTTCACAAATAAGAGAATAGATGTTCTGCCTGAAGCCGGCTGCAGATGCCTTGCTAGCAGAACGTTGAAAAGAGATAAACTGTACTATGTATTTGTAAAGTACACAAATATCACAATTTAGAATACGTAACATTAATATTAACTTTTATATTTTTGTATACGAATTAGGTATTTGTTTGAATTTCAGTTGTCAGAGGAATCGAGTTTGAAATACAACAAGATTTCGTGAACATCGGAATCGCCGGTTCCAGTCACATTTAGCTTTGAAGTCGTATCTATAAATTGCTTATTTATTGCTTTTATTGAAAAATTGCTTGCGTGAAATAATGAAAACATTTAAGATTTACCGAACACTCTGACGCCAAAATGTCTGGTCAATCTCTCGATAGTAATACCTAACTGTTAGAAAATAAATAAATGGTTTATTGCCATTTTGATGATTAAACTTTTTTTTTAAATGTAAAGTAGCAAACGAGCAAGCAGCCCACCTGATGGTAAGTGTTTACTTCCGCCCATGGATATTTGTAAGCAACTTTATATAGAAAAGGGGTTAGATATGAAGTCTATCACAGATGCGTTGCTACTCCCGAGGACTGAGATGGTCGCCTCATATAAAAGTGAGCCGGCAACCACACCCTTCCACCGAAACGCAAGAACTGCTTCACACTAGAAATAGGCGTGGCGGTGGTACTTCCCCGGTCGAAGTATATTGGTTCTACCACCTGTCATAACTATATTTATAATAATAGATTACATTTACGTAAATACTACTTGATAAGTGTTTAAAAAGAACGGAGATGTTATTCGTTTCTCTTCCTCATGGCATTGGACGATTGTTGTGATAAGCCAGAATAAAATATTGTTACTCTTCGATAGTGTTGCTATTTTCTAGAAAAGTACTAAAACTCTAGAAGTGACAATAATGTTAATGATATAAATACGTTAAAGCCAAAGTAACAGCTAAGAGCAATGTAACATGATTCCAATACAACAATCGGCCATTTCCCGCCCAGCTAATGACGCGGTAATGCGTTTGCACTGTAAGTGTTATGCGGGTCGTTCGAATAGCTCATTACTGTTAATCGATTAATATCGCCTTCATATACTCCTTAAATCGAATAACCAATAATCGAACAATAATTGTTTTTTTTTTGTTGAGATCAGCAATTGAACTTTTGGCCCACTTAAGCCAACTTAAGTGGATAGTATATTTTTCATAATACTTGAAGGAAAACTTCTTTAGAATCATTGTGGTTTGAAACTCGATGAAACTTAAATATGTTACTATAAATAAATTGTCAGTACTACACCTAGATGGCGCTATAACCCTTTCCGTATTACGGTAACGATTTTTCTTCCTATTATATTTATTTTTGAAAAAGCATAAGTCTTCATACCCTTATACTCATAAATATTTTATCTTTTTATTACTATTAAGTTTCACGTCTGTTCTAAATGAATTCCACACACATTATTTATTGGATTTTAGTATAAAACAACAGTATAATGTGTAAGTGACAATTCAATTTAAATACGAAATTGGAAGTGATATATCATACCCAAGTTATATACAGCTGCAATAGGATACAAAATACCGATTTATATTTCCAAATACGAACAAAACTTAAAACTGGCACCCCTTCATAAAGGATTCCACCCATGTATTCGCGCATTACGACCATCTTTAGATTTATGGCAACCCGCTGTCCGCCATATTGTTCCAAATTTAAAAATATTTATTTTCCCGCCGAATCCTATAAATACACGCTACAACGCTATACAACAAACATTTGGACGGCACTGAGTGGACTTTAGAGACTTTCCGTTTCAGATTTTATGGGTTTGGGTTCAGCATGGCCGCTTTATTGTGATCTCATTTGCAAACGTATTGCAATTTATTTGTAAGCGATATTTGTTTTATTATTCTTACCTTTATAGAGGTACGTTCTTACAGTTTTTGTAAGGAACGCGCAATCATGTCGCGCCGTAAAAGAAATATTTGTCTTCGGAATAAGTTTCTGGATAAATTGCTTTTCTTATGATTGGTTACGCAAAGTATCGTACTACCTATACTTCTTTCATACAAACCAATTTCATGCATTGTAAATATACATTTTGATAATATAACTACTTAATAAACTCAGATTTACAACAAAAGCGAGGCTTAACTGTTTTTTTTTTATATTTTAATTAATCGCTTGATGGATTCCTGTTTACTTTTGTAACCAAATCCTTTTCATCCTAATTGGATTTGATACCTAAACAACGCTTCGGATCTAAAAAAACCGGATACATCTATTCAATTAGCCCTAACAAGCGGTGGTTGAGTTGAAATTAAAATCATAAAAGTACGTTTCGAATCGTATAAATTTTAAGGATACCGGAAAATTAAAACGGCACCCGCAGCGATTCTCGCGCTTGAAAATTATATGACTTGAATTGATATTAAACGCAGTTATCTGAACCCTCATCGCTCTAACTTGATATTGAAATAATCAGAAACAAAATAAACGCGATTTGATTGCGTATAATTTTTTATAGGAAATAAGTCTTGTAACAAACGAGCATGTAGACCACCTGATGGTAGGTGGTTGTTTCCGCCCATGGACCTTTGTAAGCAACTTTATATATAACAGGGATTCTATCTGAAGTTGATCACAGATGCGTTGTTACTCCTGAGGACTGAGACGGTCGCCTCATATATAAGTGAGCAGACACCCTTCCACCGAAACGCAAGAACTGCTTCACGCTTAAAAATAGGTGTGGCGGTGGTACTTGCCTGGTCGAACTACATTGCTTCTACCACCTAGTAACATATTGTTATTGAGGTGTCAAAAAGTTTTTTTTTATTTCTTTATTGGGTATTTTTTGAAAGCATATCTTCCTGTAAGTCGCCAATGGTCCTGTGATCAACCCGAGATATGAATTCTTATTATAGTAGACGACTGAGGCGTAGTTACCCCCGAGGACTAAATAAGTCAGAACGTCTCGGACAAGTACCTCCCTTACCAAAAAAAATTAAATCAAAATACAGAAAAAACTTTGAGATTTTTTTTAAGTAAATTATAAAGGGTCGAATTTGTTAATAACCATACGAGTAATATAATAAAAACATTGTTGTCAATACTTTATTCTAAAAGTCCATTGCCCTCTCAAACACTATTCTTTCTTATTTATATTTATAGAATATAGACAATACATTTATGATACGCGTATATACGTCTCGTATCTTCACGACAACTTAGTTGAGTGACATAAATCCAATAGAATAAAATGGAAGCTGAGGAGAAAAATAAGAGTTTTAAAATGTGATCTACAATGTAATAATGCAGTGGCAGACGAGTGGCACTGGGAATTGACGGCAGCCAATCTGCTTTATGGTTATCATTTTACACGGATAAGAAAATTCTATTAGAACGCAACAATTTCTCGAAATCAATTTATTCGTCGATTATTTATTGTTATTATTATAATGATACCAGGGTTTATTTAAATTCTTCAGTAATTAAATATTCCGATGAGAATTAGAAATGCAGAGCATCTCTTAAAATACGTTTTAATTATATCGAACAAAAACGCGAAAACTGGCCTAAATTTATAAACACACGGATACAATTTTCACTTGTTAACGTTGCCCGTAATTCAAATAAAACTTAAGTATTTAACATAATATATGCATTAAAATGAAAATTCTTACACACCTGACTTCGCTCGAGAAAATTAATTCGTACGTGCAAAGAAAATACCACCGCTGCATACGTAATAACTTCTGGAAAATTTTAAGATAACATTTTAATTTCACTCCGGACAAGGTAAGTGAAAAAAATTATAAAAGCTCTTTTTAATCTATACATATAAAAGGCAATTCCGACTTACTGACTTATGTATATATCAACGCATAGCCGAAAGTGCTGTACTTAGAACATTGAAATTTGGTACATGGGTTCCGTTTATGGTGTAAGTGAGCGATAAGAAATTCAACCCCTAAGGGGCTTAAATAGAGGTTTAAAGCTTGTAGAGTATAATAATCTCGAGTATTTCTTTCTGATATTAAAGGTTAACGTTAAGTTAGATTTAAAATAAATATATAGATCTGCTGGCAGTAATGAGGGCTCAGACTCCCCCCAAAATGTCTGCAAGTACTTAATTCCATAGTAAGTTGTACTACAGATTTAAATCACATATAGACCTTTTTAGAGGTAAATTTCCAGACATCGGCAATACCCAAGACACAGGTGGCATCAGATGGTCCTTTTATCCTCAGCATCCAGTGATTATCCGCTGTTCTCAAAATCAAGTTTAAACAGTTAAGTTAGTGTCATTCGATTTATTCGTAACTATCACTCACCTACGTATTTCTAGGGGAAAGCATTTCTGATTTTCTATAGAGAAGTGTGGATGTCGACTGGCTTTCATATAAGGCGACCATCGTAGTCTTCACCATTAGCAAGTATGACGACGCAGCAGATCGACTTCAAATGGCACTACTATACGGGTAATTCAAGATAACCATGGGTAGTAATAAATTAAATTAATTTAATCTTATAAAAAACTTTTGTTTTTTTTTAATGAACCTTCTTTAGTCGTTGTTATTTGAAGCTCGATGTTTATGTATGCGTTACGAATGCAGTTGTCGGCGCGATAACTAGATGGCGCTGTAACCCTTTCTAAAACACGCTAACGATTTTACTCTGCGGCTTGTATAAGAGTTCAAGTTATGTATGTATGAAACAAGATATCTAATCAAGTGATTACTTTATTTTTGAAAAACATGAGTCTTAATACCCTTATACTCATAATTATTTTTTGTTTATTATCATTAATCTTTACTAATATTATAAAATTGTACAGTTTGATGGTTGAACGCGCTAATCTCAGGACCTACTGACTCGAACTGAAAAAATATTTTTGAGTTGAATAGTTAGTAAATTTATCGTGGAAGGCTTTAGTATATTTAACATCATGCTATGTTTGTGTGTGTTTTAATAGATTGAATCTCGAATAAACGCGGGTGGAACTGCGTGGCACAGCTAGTTATTAATACGTTTCTATAATACAATGTGCGAATTGCAAGCACACACTTTTATTTTGTATACCTCAAACCCGCACATTGTTAGCGAATCAGATTTGATGGCAGTAACACAACGATAAAGACGTTACCGGCAAGGTTAGCAAACGAGTTAATTGAGTTAACCTGTAAACGTCATGTCATAGTCAACCCTTCTCCTGCTTGCGCATTTACTTCTTGTTAAGCTTCAACCGGCTCTTTATGAACTGAGAAGAAAACTAACATTGTTATGTCGATATTTTTACGGTATTTCTACGTCAATTGAGCAGAACATTATACTATACATACATATAAATTATTATTTTAAAATCTTTACTTACAGATTGTTCTTCATAACACGCCTTTTATCTTGAGGTAATAAAAATAGAGACCACACCGTTTTTTTTTCGCTTTTTTTTAACGGACACGCAGACTACCTGATGATAAGCGATCAGTGCAATCCATGGATATCTTTTATCAAACCCAGTTAAGATTACGCACACCCTTCAGACCAGATGACATCAGCGTTTGGCAAAGGAAGATCTCCCGCCAAGCAACTTGATCATCACTGGGGACCGACAATATCGAATAAATACAAGTTTAGAACTAAGAGCCTTAGTTCTAAACTTGTATTTACGCAATATTGTGAAAACTTCGACAGTATGATTATGCAATGTTATGAGTATGCAAAGGTGCCATATTTTGATGAGTTGCGGAAGGTCGCCAAAAGTGCTTATCACTCTGTTGTAATGGAAAAGTAAGTGCCAGAGAACTAGTATAGTTCGAACGTGGAGGTACCGCCACCAAACCTATTTCCACTCGTAGTATGAAACAGTTCTTGCGTTTTGTTTCAAGGGAGTGGATGCCGGCTCATTTATTATGAGGCGATCATCCCAGTTGCCGGGAGTAGCAACGCATCTGTGATTTCACTTCATATAAATCCCCTGTTCTATATGAAGTTGCTTACAAATGTCCACGAGCGGCAGTGACACTTACCAGCAAGTAGACTGAATGCTTGTTTGCTACTTCGATTTCATAAAAAAGTGCAGCGGTGGTGGCTTCGGAATCGAACCAGAAAGTTGAAGCAAATCTAAAAAAATAATATTAAAAATAAAACCACGGATATCAAACGTAACTTCTTAATGTATTGTATAATAAACGAAGAAATATCGTCTCGAAGTCCATAATTTCATATTGTGCAGGCGTTTTTCCTTCATTACACATTTTTCGAGACAACGAGTCTAATCTCAACGGGCTGGCCCGCCCAGCCTGTCTCCGGGAATTAAATTATGTCTTTCCATGAATATTATACGCGATGTCGCAATCTTTTTGCGTTATTTAACTGTAACCTTTGAAATACGTACAGATGTATCATCTGATTTGTTTTTGTAAATCTTTTCGTACAACATTTTATTTGTAACTCGTAATTTCGTTGTATTACCTTTAATACGTCGGAAGAAATTACACGTTTGAAAATGAATACATTGTCAGCCAAACCAATGTTCACGGAACGAATAATTTATTTCAATAACTTGATTTTATTTTTTAGTTTGATATGTGGGCACTTCGTCGTCGTAACCCTCGTCCCGCGCTGTACCTGTGTCGCTCGTTACGCCTGGCTACTCACTACGATCTCCGCGTAGTGTTGCTTT
>DWNE01001525.1:0-21711 GCA_018249875.1 Cecropterus toxeus | reverse complement strand
AATTCAATAGAACCAAAACCGTATAACTCTTCAAACTAAAAAAGGTCGATAGCGTACATCTATTATATAAAACTTCGGGCATGGTGTCGTATTCCATGTAGGTGTGAAGATAAACAGTTAAACTGCTTTATAGGCAGAATCATAGGACGCTAGACTCTAGAGTGCTTACTTAATTGAATCTCGCTCCGTTGAACTTTACATTGAAACTTGTGCTATACAGTGCTGCAATGACGACCTGCGTGGTGGACCGGTCACCATACCGGTCTGACATGCAGTGGGTCCCGGGTTTGGATGTCTGTTCTGGGTCTGGATGTTTGTGTATTCGTCTTTGTGTGTCCATGACAACCACGACACAGAGAAAATCCTACTGTGGGGCTATGAGTGTAGAAAGCGTTTGTTTGCTTTTAATGCTTATAGGCCAAAGAGTGTGGGAGATTTCATTGTTGAATTTGTTTACATACCTTAAGAGCTCCGCAGATTTCTACAGCGTCTTCATCGTCTACAACGACGACCCTGAAGTACTCGGTCTGGATGATGTCGCGCATCATAGGCGCCAACATCACGTCGCGACAACCGATCGTGGTCTCGCAGAACTTCTCTTCCGCTACCTAAATCGTGAAGCGTATATTAAACTCATAATTTTGGCATAATTAATAGTGGCACTGTAATTATTATTTTTCTGTTAAATCTTGTTTGTACTTGTAAAATAGCAATACGTTAAATCATTCTTGAAATAGATTTCAGTATCAAAGTCCGAGTCTAATTGTAATTATTGTTCTTTTCTGTTATCTAAATCGTGAATATCCCTATAAAATCACACTTTTAATCTGTAAAATTTATTTGTCATCGATTAGAAAATACGGATAATTAAATGTATAAAACTTTCAACTATTTAGTAAGAATAACACAAGATTTGTACTGAAACAATATTATAAAGTACGATGCGATAATCATACGATGTGCTCATAATGCGCGTGGGTCTCTACAATAAAGTGCTAATTTGTTAACTCCGTTCTAAAAACATAAGATGTAAACGTTTTAAATTCCTACAGAACAGTATGTTTACATTTTACTTTACTTTAATGTAAACCAAAAGAAAATTAACACATCTCCTACAAAACTGACAGATATAATTTTAACAACGTGAATTTGCTCGTAGGTATGCTTATCGTTGCTTTTAGGATTACTTTATCATCGATAAAGAGTAAATTCTCTAGATAGCATTTGTCACACCCACGAGTGATGAAAATTGTAAGGGTACAAGACATTATTTACACAGGTATTTTTCAACGATAGAGGGGATAAGAGGTCATCCAACTCTTAGTCCGGTGAATGCCAAAGTTAAGCTTACTGTAATATGTATTAATATAATACATGTGCAAAGCTTAACAAAGCATCCAGTCTAGAAAAAGACACATGAAAGGCGGCTATTACTATTGTACTACGACCATTCGGAGGGCCGGGGATACGGCGCGGGCCGAGAATTATCTACCACTAGTAAATACTAATAAGTTTTTTCGATTTCGACTGTACGCGGTCACTACGAATGTGTGTATGTATGTATCACCATGTAAAAATGTTATATAGAAAAACTTATTTTATATTCCCGGCTTTCTTGAACATTAAGTATGATTAATCTGCTAAATTGATTTTAACTTAATATGCCATACTTGAATTGTAATAAAAACTACACATCGCACAAAATCTTGTATTGCTGTTATGATAACACCATAAGAGATGATAGAATCAATTAAGATGTCGTAAATTAAAATATATCCACAGTTAATTTCCTAAGTTTACATATATTTAAACAAACATGATTTCGTAGTTAAAAATAAACTATTGATTTTTAGGAGAATAAAAATGCCACGAAGAACATGTAACGCTCCAGTTACAAAGAGCAAGGTTAAGAAACAACTTTCGCCTTATTAAGCAATAGTTGGTGGACATAGTTTGATGTGAATTAGTATCACACTTAGTCGTTACCTCGGAAGCAATGTTGGCACCCATCAGTACTGAACACGGAATTTTCAGACATCTCGTGATGATATGCGAGATCAAGTCAATGCCGCCACCTTCTGCAATGTCGAAGCCCTGCCAAGTGCATCGGTGATTATATAATAAATATAATCACGTAACCAATTACAAGCACGTAGTTACGTAACTAAATTAGAATGGTTTCATTATCGCCATGGTCTTTATTGAACAATTGCCCGCAGATACGGAACTGCTAACTTTAGTTATTCGTTCAGCTGCAGTTGGTATAAACCGCACTAAGGTCGTTCATTGTACTTATAACTGGAAAATATATAGTGTATTTACAACTACGTTTATGTTTTAGACTGGAAACTATCGAACCATAACTTCATTAAAATGACAATTGCCGATATTTCCGTTTTCAATGTAGGTTTAAAGGACTTTATAGACATTTTAACAATAAACCAACTACATGCAATTATAATATATATATCCAGTTTTGTGGTTATAATTACACGAACATGAACTTACTTCGTATGTACATAAAGATAATATCAATCAACTTAAGATTATTGCATAATTCTAACACAAACAACGTTTTATATGAAACACAGGACAATATTATCATATGTCATATAAATACTCATTGTCATTCTTAAGTAGAATAACTAGGCATATTTAATAAGCAATCAACTATAAATTATGACTGATAGGTAGATAATATAATGATTCTAAAATTAATCTCATTTACTTACTTTTATTAAAGAAAGGGCTGCCGCTGTCGGCTTTATTTTACCCAGAAGTGTTGAACAGATCGTACGAACGAATTGATGAGGTACGACGAATATAAGAAGATCGGCGTCCTTCGCAGCTTCGACGAGATCCGGGACGGCGACCTTGTTATCGATAAGAATATTTTAAATAAATTCATGACAGTAGAATAACTGGTAGGTTAGGTAGAGAAGTAGCGTGTCACATTTCGCGCGTAATATTGCAAGACGGCGAAAAATTACTTACATACAAGGTTATAGAATATAAACTAGAAAACACGAAATCAATTAATATCCTTTTATTTGTGGTGAAGGCATGCTAACAATATATTTTAATAATTTATGTATTATGTATTCAATTAATGATAAATGTATATTAATTATGATACAGATAAATATAATTAAATTATGTGACACCAATTGATAAAATTGTTGAAATATTTTTGGCCTATTCGCCCGTCCGCATTTTGCGAATATTTTAATGAGAAACTAGAAAACAAATATAACGGTGTACATTACGAAAAAATGGGATGTCACTGCTTACATTTGGCTGAGGGATGTAATAATTAAATGCACTTTAGCTTTAAGACTACCCAAATTATTTAAATTGTCATTCAAACCAATATTTCGTAAGAAATGAGCTTCTAAAAAATTAATAAATCCTACTAAATAAAGCGTAAATTAAAAAAAATATATATCGCACAAATTTGAAAATTGGTTTGTATTTGTAATTGTTTTCTATAAATAGCTATGCCATTCACACGTTACGGTCGGAATACGCGGATAAATTTATTTAATGAAATTAAAAGTTAAAAGTTCCTAAAAATATATAAAAACGTCACTTTAAGGGATCACATAATGGTACAAAATATATCAATTTAAAATATGGTAGAGAAAAATTATGCACAGCATTTAGGGTTGCCAACTGTTCTTTTGTAAAAAATAAAAATAAGTCATTATAAAAACTTCAAACTAAAAAAGGGAAAAAATAGTGTCATAAAAAATCCTATTATATTTTAATATTTTTAATGGTGTATCAACACAAAAAAAAATATCTTTTTGTATATGAGCATCATATTTTACAATTAAAATATTTAAAAAATGACATAGGCCACTCTAACAATTGCGACGAATCCAATGACACCTCATATGTCTATCAAACCATTTGGGTCGTAGAGAGCGCCAAAAAAATCCATTAAATTGAATGATACTATATTATATAAATTATAGGTGCATTTTACTTATTTATTACAGGGATGTCAACCCTAATTGCATTGCACAGGCATATCACTTTAATTTAATGACATAGAGATAAAAGAAATTTATTATTTACTTAAGCAATGTTATTGATAAGTTATTAATACAATAAGTGTTTCAGATTCTTATACATGAAAGCCATGGATAAAATCATAAAAAATGTACAGATATAACTTCATGAGCTATAAAAATTACAAAAGAATAATATTAACAATGAATGAGCGGCATCCATGTGTTAATTTTAGAAAATGCAAATACATGTAGTTGCAAAAAGTGTTCATTGACTTTACATAAGAAGCCATTGAGCACTGAGTGACATTGGCACTAACAAAGCTCTAGTAAGGAAGTAAGACTAAAATAGATTTACACATGTCCGACACGTGCTATAGTGCCAACAGCAATTAGAGGGGAAAAAAGATATGTCACACGCTAGTTGAATATGTAAGCTAAATAATTATTATTGTAGCAAATTGCCATAGTAACATTTTATTGATATAACACAACTCTGACTCACCAATTTTTTTAATACAAGTTATTGGTATTTTCTACAAATATCTGTAATCTTGGAATTATTTCATAGGTATTTTGTATGGTATTTGAATTAATGGGATTGTTATATATGTCATAATATGTAAAAAAAAATAATAAGCATGCTATCTTTGTCATGTGTAAACTAAAAAAAAAATCTACTTACAATGTTCTCTGGCAATTTATGTCCGGGAAGGTACTTCACGTTTTCATGGGTTTCATTGATAATTTCTGTTAATTTCTTTCCATCAATCATCTCTTCAAACACCCACATAGTGACCCTATCTTCGAAGTTGGGAAGGCGAGCGGCATTTTTCCCTACTATTTTTGCTATTGCTGAACCCCTATGGGAAAAAAGGTAAAATTTAATAATATTGAATCTACTATTATTTCTTTATTTGTGTTATTTTTAAACGCATCCATTTTTTTTTTTAATAAACGGAATTCAATGGAATATATCTAACACTTTTGCAAGGTCAAACCTTCGGAAAATCTTAAACACTTGCAAATCTTACAATACTTTTGTATCAACATGTTATGTCATCGCACACTATATCACGATCACGGTAAACAAAAGTGATCTAATTACACTAATGGTAAAGAAACCTTACCAGTTTCCCGAGCCGACGATGCAAACCCTATTTTTTAATTGTTTCTCTGCCATGGTTTTTATTAAACGGATCTACACTTCTGTTTTAATATTTAATCCGTTTATCCACCTCGCACCACTTGCGCACACTACCGTTTCTGTGTTAAGTCTGCGACAAAAATAATGAAACCAGTAGACCCACTGGCCAATATGCTAGTCAGACTGACGTTATCATATCACAATTACAGAAGTAAATCAACGAAACGAATGTTATCAATGACCATAGACTATATAAACATCATGTGTCAAATTGACATTGCTATTTTGCCAATTGCCGCATACCATAGATTACACTTAGGTCATCCGCATATTGCCTAAAGGTTGGCATAAGACTTTTAAGTCTCATTAGACGCACTCAGAAAAACTATTTTTTCATCATCATTACATATTTATTGATTTAAAAGCAGATAAATATAGTAAAAATCTTGCAGTCATATTTCATACTACAATTTTATTATGTACTTGTAATTGTAATAAAGTATAATATGCTTAGAACGGAACGTTACGGAATTTTCTCGAATATACGTAATTTGGCCGAATTATGCTATTCCCTCTCTTTCTTGCGTAGTAGTGTGGGATTAGTGCTAGACTATTCGTTTCCAACAAACGTCATTCGATAGAATTCTCCCGTGTGCTTGAGCAGTATTGAGCTGTGTCTTTTGTTCACGCTATTAAATCGCAAAATCGGTGTTTCTGGAATTTTTGCTTGAGGAAGTAATCTGGTAGATTTATTTGTGATTTTATTTGAGGTAAGTGGAAACATGTATATTTAACGACTTATAAAGTACAGAAATTGCAGTTTGGGCGTGATCTAGGGGAAAAAAATTGATCATCCACCATGCCACAACTGTGCAATGCTTAGCATACTTTATATTCATTTATTTCTCCTTTGGAACGTATATTTGATTTAAGTTCGTATATTTTAGTGTTTTGGCGTTAGAAACATTTATTATAATTCAACAAAAGACATTTATCGTAAGCACAGAAATTTAGTATTGCATATTACTATTTTTCGTATGCGATTAGGAATCGTATGTTGTACAATGGCTATTCGAGAAGCATAATAAAATCATAGATGATAATCATATTTTGAAATTTTGTAAATATCATAGTTTAACTCTTAGCATCCATTCATTAGTAAACCTGTTATATGTAATTTTGTGTTAAATGTTGAAAAAATATTAACATAAGTAATGTTTTATTGAATTCATTATGAGTACTATATATCTTATTAATTAATGTTAACTTCGTTGTGTTGGTAATGGTGAATTAACAGATTGTCTGTGCCTTTATCAGCTGTTGCTATTGTACTATTCAAAAGGGCTAATCAATATATAACCTAAAAGTTATTGTGACTTGCTTAAAAAGATCGTTCAAATGCTATACTAATGTCAATTTCTATTAGATAGAGTCAGTTTATAAACTGAAACAATGTGTATTGCCAATAAGTAACAGAAAATACAATATATATTTTTTAATCTTAGCAAATTTTCAGTATGATGAAATTCTATCCAGGAAATGAAATTCTATATACTCTATTGTAAAATTTGCATCTTATATATTTACAAAAGTATAATTTAATTATTAATTAAACCAAATGGGTTAATTATCAGAGTGACTATTAAAATCAATCAAGATCTCTTACTATAACTTATAATTAAAGTCTAGTGCTAAAAATGTAATTAATGATTAATGAATGTGGAATATGAGTACGATATGTTGCTAGGAATAGTGTGTTATTTCCAATTCTATTTTATTAGGTAGGTGATCATCAAGTCAGATAATTATTAAACCCATTTTAAATTATGTTACTGCATTTCTACACTCTTTAATCAACGGTTTCTTGTTGCTTATATATTTTTCTCAGTCCTTAGATGTATTCCTAGAGCTATATGAAAATGCTGATAATTATAATGATAATTGTGAAATAGAAAATGGATACAAAGAAAAAAAGTTTTTCTACATGCTATATTATGCTATGCAGTTACAAGAGAGATTTATATGTTGTATCTTTAATAGGACAAAGATCTGTTGCAGGTTGTAAACTAGATAAATAATAAAAAAAAATACTTTGCAGGTTATAAATTTTGCTTCCTTAGTGTACACAAATACATAGCAACAAAATTGTAGATCAATAATAGACAATGAAATGGATAGTACATGTTAAATGAGCATAAAAAACATGCTTCACACCATTTCCACAACTTGTTTGAACAAGTTGTACATTCAGTCCTAAACCACAAACCTTAACCATGACCAACAAAAACAACAATCATGATAAGTTGGTCTTTATGCATAAACATAATAAAACAGTATATAGCTATGAATTTATATAATTTTACCATGTACTGATCATTTCAATGAGATTTTGAAAAAAAAATATATGTCCTTTGTCTGTACATGAGAAAGTTTATATTTAATATGTGTTAAATTAACAACTGTGTTATAAATAATACGGTTCATTTAATTTGGTTTAGGTGCCAAGATGGTTAAAGAGACAACTTTCTATGACATCCTGGGTGTCAAACCCACTTGTACATCAGATGAATTGAAGAAAGCTTACAGAAAGCTCGCCCTCAAATATCATCCAGACAAAAATCCCAATGAAGGGGAAAGATTTAAGCAGATTTCGCAAGCTTATGAAGTTCTATCTAACCCAGACAAACGACGGATCTATGATCAAGGTAAGACCATTTGAATGTGCAAGAAACACTACTGTATAAATATGAAATAATTTATTAGTTATCTATAAATGTATTCACACTTATTTATTGCTTTATAATATTAACCACATTTAATCGACATTAAAATACTGTGTGATAAGAAAGATATTATAGGCATGTTATTAATTAAGATGATTGCCACTTATTTTATTTATAATTCCGACAAACTAAATTTTGATTAAATTTCATAGATAAATATTGAATAATCTAAAAATCCAAGCCATTCATAATACAACTCTATGGGCATCTAATTCTGACATGGTATAAAGTGCTGCTATGCTCTGATCCGCTTAAATGTACCCAAGCAACACACTTACTTACCACAAGTAGTACTGTTATCTCACCTGGAGTTCATTCCAGAAATCCCTGGGTGGCAGTGGCTACTTACCATGAGATGGCTTGAATGTTTTTTGATATAATTTGATATAACGACCCGCATGGCTAAGCGGTCACCATACTGGTCTGGCCAGGTTCTAGGTTCGAGCCCCTGCCTGACAAACATCTGAATGATGATTTTAGATTCTGTCTCGGGTCTGGCTGTTTGTGTATTCGTCTTTGTGTTTCCATGGTACCCACGACACGCTATGAGTGTAAAAGCGATTTTTTTTATATCAATTTACATTAAAAAAGTAAACAAAAATAATCTCTCAACTATACTTTAGGGGGTGAACAAGCCTTGAAGGAGGGTGGAGGTGGAGGCAGCGGGTTCTCTTCTCCTATGGATTTGTTCGACATGTTCTTTGGAGGTGGATTCAGCGGGGGCCGCCGACGCGGGCGAGAGCGTAAAGGCAAAGATGTCATTCACCAGCTTTCTGTAACTCTAGAAGAGCTATATAGAGGCGCTGTGCGGAAACTCGCGTTACAGAAGAATGTCATTTGCGAAAAATGCGAAGGTCGTGGAGGAAAAAAGGTAAATAGCAATTGGTTATTATAAATATGTGGTTTGAAGATCTTACCACCACACCAATATCTGCCTAACAATTGCAGTGTTAAGCACTGTTGTCTTGTTTAGTGGGTTGTAAGGCAGTGTCACTTATGTAAGGCATTTTAACTTAGTCCTTAGGAATGCTGATGCATCTCTGACCTAATACAAATAGAACTACAATATTATGGTTGTTAACTGGTGTCCATGAGTGGCAGTTGTCACTTCTAGTCAATTATATGCTTGTTTGTGAGGTACAATATTAAAGAATGTAACATAAAATTATTTATTTATTTGTAAAATATCAATAATAATGTAACGGAGCAGTGATGAGATCCTTTAATGTGTTGAGGTGTGATGACAAGGGGCTCACCCCCGTGAGGGGAGGCGAGTGAAAGGAGGTGAGGTGTGGTAGGAGTGTAGAGGAGAGGTGTGATGATTGACATTTAGCTGAGACGTCATTATTTTAAAAAAGCTACATTTATTTACTACATAAGCTACATTTATTTGTACGCATAAATACACGCACTCCACGCGGTCGCATCGCTCACACAAGTAGGAGAGAGACAGATGTCGAACGTTCCCGAACGCGGAGGCCGATTGTGCCTCCTTGTCGCTCGTTCCGCGCTCTCGCTTGCACTTCAAGCCTTAAATGGAACGCCTCAGAGCGAGGTAACGCCGCATGAGTCATGTTTTTTGGTGCGTGCAGCGGGCTCCATCGAATTATAAAACGTTGTCACGTCAAAAAATGAAAATAAGTCATTTCTTAAATAATATTTTTCTAGTGTCTTATTTTATAGCGTTATAATAAGAAACATTTTTTTCAGGGTGCCGTTCAAACGTGTCCTACTTGCCGTGGTACAGGTATGCAGATTCAGGTGCAGCATTTGGGCCCTGGTGTGATCCAACAGATTCAGATTGTGTGCTCTGAGTGTAGGGGACAGCGTGAAATCATTGACCCTAAGGATCGCTGCAAGGTTTGCCAGGTAAGAAAGATAATTTATGATTCAATGAATTTATTCATTACTTTATTCATTTGTCTAATATAATATTTAAGTGGTAGGCAGAGCATGTAATAATATCTTTTAATCTTCTTTAATCACACTGGATTTGTAATAAAGGGTGAAATTTTGGAAGATTAAAATAAATTATATTTTCTATTAGTTTCTTTCACGGCTCCAAATGTAAATCACCTTGGCCGTTATGGACTTTGACATTAATACTTGTCATTCTAGTGGAAACTTGAAATGTTATTATTTTTAAAGTATATTTTGGTTATTTTTGAAGATACTTCTTTTCAAGGTCATAAACCATATGTATGCCAAATTTCAGCTAAGTCCGACCAGTAGTTTTCCATGAGAGTGATAAATATACATACATCCCTACAAACTTTCGCCTTTATAATATAAGACTTTTTGCATCTTATGTATTATTGCATAAATAATATGAGAGTGCACGAAATAAACTGATATTTCTTATTCCTCAGGGCCGTAAAACTGTGCGCGATCGCAAAATCATTGAAGTGCATATAGACAAGGGAATGATGGACGGACAGAAGATTGTGTTCAGCGGTGAGGGGGATCAAGAACCAGACATGGAGCCTGGTGATCTTATTATTGTTTTGGACGAGAAGGAACATGATGTAAGAGTTTAAACTTAATTTATATGACAATTCTTGTCATGTTACAAACCATAGGGAGAAAAGTAATTGAATATTAAGGAAAATTAGGTTAAAAATTTGAAATTCCTAATAACAATAATCTATCGTGTTATAAATTAAATGCTGATTTCATGAAGGGAAAGACAAACTTATATTTTACGTCCCATTATTAAATTATGAAAATATATCATTAGATATTTTTATTTATTATGACTATATATATTATTATGGCCGTGCGATATTTCGTAGACGAAATATAGTTGTTTAGCCATTCAGAATAAAAAATAATGTCCAGCCACTCTTTACAATGGTACCTTACAAGTTTGTAACATCTGGAGAGGAAGCTGAATTTGTTGCCCTAAAGGTAGCAAAAAGCCTTTCCATAAAAAGTTAGAATTTAAAGCACTAGCAAAAAAATGGCTAGTGCTGAAATTTAAATTGATAGTATACTGTTGTATTATTATTGCTAATTAGTGTAACTATGATATGAGTTTTAAAATGGGGCATAATGGTAGAATAGTAACCATAAAAAAGTACAAGATATTCATTAATTATTTTATTTATCCCTTATCACAGAGCAAATTAAATAACTATATTTTTACATTTTATTACAGGTATTTAAGCACAACGGAAATGATCTCATCTTAAGAATGAATATTGAACTAGTGGAATCTCTATGTGGTTTCCAGAAAGTGATCAGAACCTTAGATGACAGAGATATTGTGATCACAGTGATGCCTGGAGAGGTCACCAAGCTTGGTGAAGTCAAGTGTGTGTTGAACGAGGGTGTGTATTTGAAATTATATTTATAATGCCATGTAATAATGCCATGTAGTCAATGTAAGGATCACAAAAGGTAAACGTATAAGGGGTTGTAAAGAGTCACGTAAAAAAAATATTAAAATTTAATATTCTCAGTAAAAAAAGCAAAATTGCGGCATAATTCATAGGTATTCAAATCAATACTTAATTAAGACACATTGGAATTTAGGATTAAACATAGTATTTTTGGTGTAGTAAAACACGGGTTAAAAACTATGAAGGCTGGGGGTTGCTAAATATTTTCACGTTCTATTGGAGCTGTGTCATGAAAAAGCATGAAAGCAGTTAAGCTATTGATCTTCCTTCTATTCGATTTAGTATTTGTGCTAAAACAAGCTCCAGACCAAAAATGCCACTATGTAAAAATTTATGCTACAAAGGCGCTGTTACACAAGCTTAGCTTTTAATTTGTGGGTTAAATCATAGTTTATTCAGGCAAACTTGATTAAATTTAAACATCTATTTGGTTAAACGCCTGTATAGTCGTATTACTCTCCCAACATCATAATTCTGTGACTGCTGAGTTCTTTACTATGATCAGTTGTAATGAATATAAAACGGAAGACTCTGTTACTTGATTCAAACTAACGTGTGGTTGTGATGATGTCATCAAGGTCAGGAGCAGAGTTGTACGTAACATGGGTAGAGTCATAATTATGTAATCTTGGAATGAACCTAGTTAATAAAAAATTTCTGATTTATAATTGTCGTAATTACTTCAGAATAATTTGTTCATCTTGCAATACATTATTGTTTTACAGGTATGCCTATGTACAAAAATCCGTTTGAGAAGGGACATCTCATTATCCAATTTATAGTTAATTTCCCGAATAGCATTCCACCCGAAGTCATTCCTGCGTTGGAGAACTGTCTGCCACCTCGTCCTAGGGTAAGTTCAACGTAATTTGCACAATATTTTGTTAAATATTAGGATTTGAGGTTTAAGAATATTTTTATTTAGCAGAATAATTGTCATCGAGTTATAAATACATAGGATTCTGCAATTCTACATTCCTTAGGATTTCATACTTGGTTTAATAAGGATATTGATGGTTAGCGTAAATATATTTTTTCTTAACATTAGAAACACGGTTCCTAACAAGGTTGCCATTACACAAATCGAACACCATTCACACTGTTTCAACAAAATTCAAGAACTTCACACTAAATATGTAAATACGCAAGGCGACGACACCTATCCAGTTGAACATTTACCTACATATCATAACATATTCCAGTTTTTTTAATCAAATTGGAGTAGCGAACTAGGATGGCAAGTGGCCACCGCCTTCCATGGACATTTCTGAGCAACTTCATATAGAACAGAGTTTCTGAAGAACTTCATATAGAATAGATGCTATTTCCAATGACGAATGATTGCCTTATATAAAAGTAAACCGGCGACCACACCCTTCTATCGATATACAAGCTACTTTTATGTCGTTACTTAAATGTACAATGATATTGACTCGTATTTTCAGGTGGACATTCCCGAATTGGCCGAAGAATGCCAGCTGATGGATTTAGATCCTGATCAAGAATCACGCAGACGACGTGCCCACCAAGGCAACGCGTATGAGGAAGACGATGATCATCCCGGCATGAACAGAGTCCAGTGCGCTACCAGTTAGATCACGACTTTCATTAGCAAACTTTATGACCGCTGCGAAAAATCTCACGTATCCGTAGTACGTGTTCAATTCAAAAAATATTTTCCAATGCTATCGTTCAAATTTATGACATATTAAGTGTAGATTGAATTACCTATGCAATTTGGAAACCATTTACAGGTATTTTGAACGGTTGTTAAAGTTAAATAAATTGCTAATGCTCTTTATTTATATTTTGTTTATTTTTGCCTAAATATAAGATGCTATTTGGACAGCTTGAAGTCGGAAAAGTTTTTCGTTTTGTATACGCGTACTAAGACTCGAGAGTTTCGCATCGAATGGCCGACCGGCTGTCTTGAACGTTCGACTTTCCGCCCACTGAATTGAATTGTGTAAACGGCGACGCAAGGAATAATCGCTGAGCGCTCATAAAGTTTGATGGATACATAGTTATCGCGAACCAACGTCAATGGACCTAACATACTTCAGACATTCAAGTTTAAACTAATTGTACGAGTACTTATAGAATCCACTGTTATTATATTGGTGGTGTATTGTGTAACTTTCCTATTAATTGATAGCATAATTATTTTGATGTCGCAAATGTTTGGGTGTAGATTTACTTTTCATATGAAACAATTAGGGGCATCCTTTGATATAGTATGATAAAGCTATGCAATAAATAGGTTGCCTTTTATAGTGTTATGTCATAATTAAAGTGCTTTAGTGCATTATGTTGGTTTTAGTTAATTTTACAATTACTAATTATATTGCACATTTGGAATTATAATACTGTACAGGATAAAGAATCCGAATATATAGATACTTTACATTCATTAATCTAAATTCATAGTTGTAAAGCCTAGTTATTTAATATAGACAAATACATTAATTATGTATAGGATATAAAATTATCATACAAAAGTTTTGATGAAGGCGATGGTTCTACTGCACATAAATTTATATTAATATAATTGCCAGAACTATATAGGTCCATTAACACGCAGCGATTAGTGTTTCTGTTACATTCAAGTAATTTATTACTGTGATTATATCATTTCTTTTAGATTATTTATATGCTAATAAGTTATTATATATTGATGTTTGAATATACTTATTGGTTTTACTCAATTTTAGTAGTAATAAAATTGTCCAACTTTGTAAGTTGTGTTGACCTGTCGTGATGAACTATGTAGCTCTGAAATATTGTATTATGTAGTTGAATTGAATAGCAAGGACTCTTCATACTTTACTTTTTGGTAGTAGGTTTTGAAGTATCCGCTTTTAATTGGTTTGTATTGACTATTATACCTGAATAAAAATTACTACTTAAAATAATACTTTCATTTTATTTACTGTATAGAAAAAGTAATATTCTTTTGAAATAACCCAAAATAATGCGATCGGAATGTCAAACATGATAATTATCTAATCTGAGCATCACTGCTTTTCAAATATAACTAGGTTGAATATATTCGTAACCATTTCTTGCATACCCTTTCACAATATGATTTGACACAAGTGATGAAAGAATCTGTCTTTTAAGTCTAATAAGAACGACTTTACTCCTAAATTAAGAGTCAGATGTCCAGACCTTTTAGTCTAAGAATTAGCGTCAAGCGCTTTTTAACTAAATTAAAAGGAATACACAGGTATATCTTTTGTTCGTTAAACAAATTTGGAAAGTTATTAAATAAGTATATTGAAAGTAGTGAAACTTAGCACCCTCTAATCCTATCATATTGTAACGTAGCGGTGTGGTGAGATGCTGTAATATGGCGAGCGGTGACGAGGGGGGGTGAGGCGAGGAGATGAGAGGAGAGGTGTGATGATAGTCTATGGACAGAGCCATTATAATTTTAAAAAGAAGAATAAGAAAAATATAATTGGAAATAAATCATTTATAGCGTTATAATATACTAACGGGTACCGCCGTGTCGGCAGTATAAGCGGTGACGATAAGGATTATTCGGATTTCGAAGGTCTCCTTGCCGGACAGATTCTCAAGTGGGGTACATACAGGGGTATTAGAGGCTTACTAATGTTCTTTCATAATACTTTAATATTATTTAAAATATTATATATGCAACAAGCTCCACAACACGAGAGTTCACAAACGTATTTTTCAGCTATAGGCTCAACCGAAAAATACGTTTGTGAACCTTTCAGTTCGGCTCATTTTACTACGCGTGGTATTGACTTTAAGTTCACTAAAAGTCCGTATCTATAAAGATCATTACAAGTAACTTGAGTCCAGCGACGGCATAGGGCCACAGACTTTTGTGCAAATGACCGCGCGCCACATAGCTGAAAATATATTTAAAAAAAATGTATGGAAAAACCAAAAGTAATGTCCAGCTTGATGAAGTAATAAAAAATTGTTTATTATTATTTTATTAATTATCAGAGGGCCTCGCAAAATTTACCTTGCTCACATTAAGTTTAGGCGTTGCGCCGCCACTGCTTAAATGTTAAAGGAAAAACTTAATTAAATTTCATTTTATTTTATTCTCGGACAGATAATAACAAAATACATCTATTAATATTAATAATTTTTGTAATGTTTTAGTCGATATAGATATGCACAGCCTTTGTTGTTTCCTAAAGCCATATATCCACTGTTAGGTGAAAAATTAACAGTTTCAACCTGATACAGATTGGATTGTTTTGGAAAGTTATTAAATATATGATATGATGGTATATGTACAAGCTTTACTGCATTTGGATAGAACGAAGAAGAGATTGACAATATTTCTGTACTTGCATTAAATGTAACATTTGTTATCTTTGTTGTCAGATTCGATATAGTTTTGACAGGCACTGGTACAGTTGTGCTTATGTTCGCCGTTTCATAAATATTAACAATACCCTCTCCACTTCCAGTAGCCAACAGTCTTCCGCAGTGGCTCATAGATATACATGATGCAGAGACACACCCATGATCGTAAAACTTTTTAATAGCTCTGAATGTAGAGAGGTCCCAGATAGTTATCTGACCTTCCACTCCATAAGAATATAATAGTTCATTGTTGTGAGAAAATGTTACAGACTCAACATTTACGTTATGCTTCAGTGATCGTAATAATTCTCTGGACTGAGAACATATCAGGTACACTTCATCAAAACCGTCAGTGGTTGCAATATACTTTCCATTAGGAGACATCTTGAATATTTTAGGTCTCTTTATAATCTTAGGTAACTGAACCATTGTAGGTTCAGCTTTAATCAAATTGTACATACAATATTCATGTGATAATTTTGATGAAATATATGCTTCAGATCCATCAGGAGTGAACTGAGCTGTAGAAACCTTAAAATTCTTCAATTTAAAACTATGCAATTTATTGTTTACGTCCCCTCCAATAGAAAATAATGAAACAATGCCTGATTGGCCTGCTACCATTGCAGAACTTATTTTTGGATGAAATTCAATGCAAGTTACAATAGGACCCTCATTTCCAGTTTCAGCATTTACTCTTGGAAACACTTTTAATTCTAATACATCTTTTTTGAGACCACGGGTTTTATTTTTCTGCAAGTGCCCAACAGTCCTCAACAATGAATCAGTATCATTTTCACTTTTAATCTTCTTTGCTACCTTTGCCCAACTGGGTGTTCCCATCAAAGTTTCATATTTCTGTTTGAGCTTATTAGAATATATTTCTGTTTTTTTACTTGTTTTTGTTGATATATTAGCACATAATTCAGAATCATCATCATCAATCCAAGCTGGCTTTAAGTTTATTTCCTGTTCGCTCTTGTCTTGTTTTGTTAATTTCTTAACAAAATTATCAGACTTATTAAATAGCAGCGATGACAATCTAAAAAGAGAACACATAATTTAATTAATTATAATTAAAAGTATGACTACTACCAACACATTATTATAATTACATTCCCCTGAGCCCTCGGCTCAGAATATTGCTCAAAATACATATTATAATTCAGAGAATGATAATTTTGAGTGAATACGAGATATCAGCACACAACAATACTTTCTTTACATTATTGATGTATTACTGTGCTTATTTGTGTCTCATAAAATCAATAGTCTCAAAGCAAACACACTAGAACCTAGAACCTTCAAGTCGAACTTTGATTAGTCAAAAACCTCCAAAACTCGAAAAAAAGGTTTTGTTCCCCTCTAGCCCCCCAAAACCTCCATTTCAAATAAATTCTATATACACTTGCGGAATCAAGGGGAAGGGGGCTAGTATCTCAAGCTTCCCAAAATCTAAATGATGGCTACCTCCTTATTGGAAGACTTTTCTAACCATGACACTTAAAGCGTACCTTCGGCTGGATCCTGGATTCGCCAGTGCTTATATACATATTTAGAAAAATCGAGCAGAATGAGTACAAAATAAGATCCTTATTGTATTAAAATTGTGGTTATTATCACGAGAGAGACAATTTTAATTTCTAGTTTTGTTTTGAAAGAAGATAAAAATTTATAAAACACATTAATTCGTGTTATTTTAAAATTATTTTATAATATACTCTATTCACGTTGTATTTAGAGAATCTCAAAGTAATAAATAAAAACATCAAGGCAATACACACCTGGATTCCTCTTCTTGTAATTTTGAAATATTGCGCTTCATAGTGACTTTTTACTGAAGTAGCTTTTTAAAACTATTTCTGCTATAACATGTAATTAAGATAGTCCATTCAATATTTCTGTACTAAAACTTCATTGTTATAACATAACCTCGCAACATGCATCAATTTCGTTTAACTATCTAACATAACATTGACAGTTTGACGTTAATAAATCTCAGCCACCCTACAGCCACAGAGTATCAAAAATGTACCTAAATCTGATGATTGTTATTTTTCCGTGTTTTTTGTTAAAAAGTTTAAATTGTAATTAACTGAAATTTACAGACGTCTAAATTATATAAGCTTATTTAGATAATGTTCTGTTACTGAAGTTTACTGACCCATTTTAAACATTACATAACTAACGAAATTCGGTTAGAATTTGCGTTCTCGCAACTTCTTCGTTCTTGTACACGTGAATAATAAAACGATCTAAACACGTCAAAGTTATGTTAATATCAAAATACATCTTCCAACTAATTTTATTCAATGGTTCAAGTTTACGCATTAACCTTTTGACTATGAACAGGATTTAAATTGTATTTATTGAAAATTATGTAATATATTTTCAGTAATGGCAACATAAAATTTAGTGTATGCTTTTAGCAATAGAGTTCGCTGTATTCAAAATAAGATGGAGATAACACTATCTCTTTCGCCCTTTCGTTCATTTGTTTTCCTATTTGAAAATTGACCCTTAGCTGCCCGATTCCAGTAAATACAACCAATCAGAAGAGAGTTGCAATTACATTCCTTGTATTTTATTGGTCATTTATGATATGCACGGTAGCCACTTATCTACAACGTTCTGCTATAATCCTACACATTCAGGAGTTCATTCTGTGTCTTGACAAAGAAATAATTATAGCTATCTATCTACGTTGGTCGAATATCATCGTTCATTGCTTTCATACGTTGTTTGTTCATAGTGTTTTAGCTCGTAAGCATCGTTTTAGAGTGGAAAGAAAATATTTTTTTTTAATGGAGTGATAACAAGATATTTATACGTTTAACAGTTGCAAGTTGGAAAATAACGTTGATATTAGTCCACAAATGTGATTTACTCAAGTGTTTGGTGATGATAGGAGCAATTTTTATTCTGTGACCTTTTTACATTCTGAAGTGTCAATATGGATCCTAACCGTATGAATTAAAATCCAGTAGTGCAAAGTTATCGCTACCATTTTATTACGAGTGTCATAAATTAAACAATGGGGCCGAAAAGGGCACCTCCATAAAGTTTTTAGTGCCTCGGTTGTTTGAACCGTCATAAAATCATTAAGGAGATCCGATTCATGAGATCCAAACATAAAAAGCGTTCAGTCGAGGATGGTGCAGCGGCCACGGCGCAGATCGAGGCTGGCGAGCGATGAGCGGGGCGTTGAGGGCGATGCGAGGTGGAATCTGGGTCGGTCCTTGCGCGGATCGGCATCTGTGGTCAGCTAGGGAGCAGGCGGCTCACGGTGTGGGTGATGTGCGTGCGAGATGTCCGGCAAGCCCGCGACTCTGGGCGCGTCGCGAGCGGGCGTGGCGGGCGCGCCGCGCGTGCTGGTGTACGTGGCGGAGCCGCGCCAGCTAGAATCCGCCGGCGCGGGCTCCGACTCGTCGCCCGCCGCCGCGCCGCCCTTTGATGGGCTCTACGTTCACGAGAATCTGCCTCATCACCTCTCCCTACCCAGGACCGCGCTCTACAGGCAGCCCGAACACAACGATCAACGAAATGCCTCCAATACACTTTATTACAAACAGTATGATAGTGATGGCAAAGTGTGCTATGGAGTACCCGACAATGTCGTGCAACGTACGGAGTTCTACCCTGTTTCTCAGCAGTTCATGAAGGAATCTTGCATCAAAGTCGAAGATTGCAAGGTTCTAGACGGAAGTAGTAATTTGGGCATAAAAAAAGATTGCATCCTAGCGACAGAGTTAAATAGTATAGAGACATTTCACACTCGGGTCTCGATAGAAACCGGGGAACCTTGTGCATATCAAGCTCAATGTCCGGTGAGTTCCGAGAATAATATGCCATCCATGGTGACGGGTGTACTCCATGGCGATCAAAATCTAGTGGATAGTGTAGTGCAGAGTGGTGATAGCGACAGCGCCAGTTGCAGTGACAAGGAGCAGCCGGTGGGCAAAAGCTACGTGAACTATCAAATCTTAGAACAAAGTGTGCAACATCAATCGATTGTAAATCAAAGTATAAATATACTGAACCAGCAAGTCGGTGTGAGTAGGTCTGTAGTGAGTGAGGGCGATGGTGGGTCACCGCAGCTGGTGCGGACAGCGGACGGTGTGGTGCTCGCGGTGGTGCCTTCCCCAGTGCTGGCTCATTCAACAGAAACTGAACTTAGGACTGCACAGAGTGAATTCCCACAAACTATTACTGTGCCATTGGGTTGGAGGAGAATTGTGAATGGAACGTCAGTGCTTTATGTTAGGTGAGTATTTACAATACAGTTTTTCTTTAGATTTCTTGACTTTAAGATAAAACACTAGATAAAACAGTTATTAAAACACTATTGTAGCTAGAATCAGTATGGTTTGACCATATGGTGAAGTAGTTCTTGCATTTCAGTCAAGGAGTGTACATGCCTAATGACTTACATATATTATAGTGAAAATACCTCAATCTTCAAGAGAAACAGCATCTGCAATGTGTTTTAATATGTTACGGGTACTCACAATATTCTTTTTTATTTTTTTTTTACCGGTATTTCAACCCAGTTGCATAGATCGTGGGCACTGCAATATATCTGCAAAAAGAAATTTTAAAAACTGCACATTCTGAGTACCTGCAACATATTAAAATGTATACATATCACGATAATAATAGTCTAAAATCATATATCTGTAATGAGGTTCAGATAGGCACCCTGTTCTATATGGAGTTAGTTTTAGATGTCCATTAGTTGCAGTGACCACTTAAGATATGTTGGACTACATGCTACTAATGGCAACTGCAATGCATCATTAAATAAAAAAAATATGGTTTGAATCACATTGCATTGCCTTAGTTTTTAGATAATGTGTCCACAGAAAATTGATTTACATTTAATTATATAACTTTTTCTCCACTCACTCTTTCTTCATCGATTATTTATTTATAAGCAGTAGCTTTTACATGAATTGTGAGACCTTCACTATAACATGGGACCACATTTTATGATATTTGCTGAAATGCCAGCCTGAGTTGCCTGTGTAACAATATAAAACAAAGTGTAAATGGATGATCATTTTGTTTATTTTTGTTAAAATGTTTGATACATTATAACAACAAACATTCTTTATTCAGTAATTATAACTTTGTCCTTGTATATCTACAAAATGATTTTACCCTTGGAGCTTTGCATTTAGGGAATCATATATTTCACATAATTATCTTTTCATATAATTATCTATTTCACTATTGAATTTTAGAGGGTTATAGGGAAACCCACATTCTCCATGAAAGATTAATTTTATACTGATTACTGAACTGTGGATACTCATGTTTGCATGGACTTCAGTATTGAAATTAGCAAGAAATTAAAAATGCATAAGTAATAAAAATACCTCAATATAGGTACTTTGCAATCATTTAGGTCATTAACTATAATTTTGGACCTCTAATAGAAATCAGTTTAGCTGTTTTTTGTGATTGAATAACAAACATTCAGATATAGAAACTTTCAAATGAATAATATGAATAACATAAGTAAATAATAGTTGTTATTCCTTCTTCTACTGGCAATAAAATGAAATTAGAAGAGCAAATGAACTTTGATATTTACTTAGCTGTGAGGCTATTCAAAATGTTGTTTCTGTTCAGAAAATTATTCTCATTGCAGATTATATTTACTTATGAATACTTACTGCTCAGTAACAAGTGGTACTTCTAGAAAGACCTGTTCTGCATGTGTATTACATAGGCAGAACAGCAGTATCTGATGCTTATGATGTGCTATTTTAGTGTAATTTTGTAGAAAGTCACTACTGCTATTAATTTTGTACCTCTGTCATAAACACCTCTCACTTGAATTACACTCATTAAATATTCAATGGTTTTGTGTTTATTATATTTTTACTTTGTTATTATACATTAGAGTTAATTATTTTTATATATTCATGTTTAGTTTAGAACTAATCAAATAAAAATATATCTTTAATTCCAAATTACAATACTATTATGCCTGTATGTTCAAGGTATTC
>DWNE01001524.1:0-21716 GCA_018249875.1 Cecropterus toxeus | reverse complement strand
TCGACAAAATACTTAATACATCATTAAACTTTTTTATTATTTATTCACTATTATATAGATTCAAGTACTTTTATACATTTACTTGTCAACTGTGAATAAATGATTGCAAAAAATATATTCTTTACTTTATATCCTTTTTAATCTTTGGCTTAAAATTATGGATATTAATCTGCAACTTCACTTTGCGATCTTAGTACATAGCTCTCTATGACTATATGATATATACTAGAGAATAGAACACCACATGCCCAAATTATAGCATTAGCTCAATGTTAAGATTTTCAAAAACATCTTATAGGCTTCTAAATTATATTTAATTCGTTACTTTGTTACCATTTTTTGCAAAACAATTAATCGCATAGTAACATCAGCAAATATTAAGAAACAAACAAGGCAATAATTACATCAACAGGAAATAACACATCTCTGTTAATTACTTAAGCATTTATACAATGAATTGTTTATACCACCTATGTCTAATACTGATAAGATATCATGACTACTCGTAGTACACCATAATGTGATATGATATATGATAAGAATGAAAATACTATTTTAGAAACAGTTTTCTAGCCAAGTACAAAATTTTGACTTGACTTTACAGCTGTATCTTAGACCTTGGCTTATTGGCAGATATTTTCCAGTATTTCTGTATTTTACTCGATATTCATGCGTAAAATAAACTCTTTCAGTAATTTGTGAAAATATAATTTTATCTAATTCTAAAGTATTTAATATAACCATATTCCAGTATTATAGGAATTGGTAATAAGTTATTTCATGATTACCAATCAATATAATGAAAACAATTCTATCTCATCTTAATAAAATTCTAGTATTATAACAGATCAGTAACAAAAGTTAAATTTTAATGAGATATTTCATTAAGTCTTGGATACCAAATAACCAATTCAACAACAATTCAGATATAATTAAACTTAAATTTCACAACATTGTATTTAAAGTATTTCTCTAAAAACAGTAAAAGTAATGAATGAAAACAAAGGTTTCAAATATATTGAAATAAATAGATATCTTTTTTAATTCAAATTCAAAACAATTTTAAAGTTATACACTTTATATACACTATTTTTACTTTATATATACATATTTATTTACACTAATAATTTTGCTATGTATCACCTAGCCTGGGGGTATAACATATTTGGTGTACACATTTAAATAAAGTTAGTAACATAATGTGCTGACCCCGAAGACTTTGTGCTGTCTTAATGATGAATTTTGAATTCCAATTTGTAAGACTGTTTATATTTATATTTATATATATACTGTATATTGGTTCTTTATAATTTTTTGCACATGTTTTTTTGTTTTCCTTTTATAAAAACTTTATCCTGGCAGTAACAAACGCAACAAAAAAGAATTAGCATAATCAAGAAAGCTGTTCATCTGTGATGGTATGATCGAGGGAAAAAGAGATCCATTTATTTATATATATTATACATTAACATACCGATATTCTTAGACTCCAATACGGGTAGTATATCAGTATCAAATATTTTGGCCTAATTCTTCTTTCTAATTCTTGGTTATCTCGAAAAATCAATATTCTTGTACTATTTGAAAGCAAAATATTCACAATTAACAAATTTATAAACTGACATAGTCTCTTATGACCCAGCATCATTTATTACTTTCTAAATTGATTGCCTGCTGTACCAATGCCAAGTTGATCTTTTGTTGTTGAACTGAATAGCATTGGCCTTAGATATTCTGTACATTTTTGACCCTTCAGATCATGGATATACGGTAACAATATTAAACTGTACTTTGGATACATCTTTCTAGTCCCTCTCAGGATAGTATTGGTGTAGCTCTTTAGACAATTCCTGAGCGAGCTCTATCGTACTAGCACAGAGGACTCTCCGTGAAAGTATATCAAAGGGCCCCCCAGCAGGATCTATGCATACTCCTCCAGCCTCCCGAACAATAATGTCCCCAGCGGCTATATCCCATGCATGAATGCCAAACTCAAAGTATGCATCAGACCCACCGAGAGCAACCATGGCCATGTCCAGTGCTGCAGACCCCAGAGTACGCACGCCATGACCTTTGGATGTGATCATCTTGAAGTTCTCAAGAACGCAGTGCACCTTCTCCGGATCTCGACTGGTTCCCGACTCGTACGACAACAGTGCATTGCGGAGCTCCTTCACCTGCGATACGTGAATTTGTTTCTCATTCAAGAAAGCTCCCTTACCTTTCTTAGCGGTGAACAGCTGGTTCATCATCGGATTGTATATAATACCGGCGACCACTTCCTTATTGATAGCGAGACCCAATGAAATGCAACTGTGCGGGAATCCGTGAACGAAGTTCATGGTCCCGTCCACGGGATCGATGATCCAGGTGGGGTCGTCCGTCAAGATGCATTTGGCACCGCCAGCCACCGATTCCTCACCTATAAACTTGTGATCAGGAAACCGCTTTGAAAGTCCACTGATAACAGTGCTCTCGACTTTCTGGTCTACCTCAGTAACGAAATCAATGTCGCAGGACTTCAGCTCAAATGAAGCAAAGCCGTCAACATGCTCTTTCATAAGGTTTCCCGCAGTTTTAACTAGATCTAATGCGACTTCTAAGTATTCGTCGATTGCGTCAGACATTATGAATTAGGGTTAACTATTACAATAAAGTATATTAACAATGATCTTTGGTGAAGATCTTCGCGGTTCACGTATAAAATAGGTTATGGAAAAATCAATTTTAAAAAATATGCAAAGCTTCTACAACTACAGTAACAAAACGAGCAGTTCGCAAAACGTCACTGAAACTGAAATTGTCAAAACGGTGTGTCACTATTATTAAATAGAGTTTTCTTATCTATTGTATTTGTAGGCAACAAAAATAAATATTCAGCCAAGTACTACAGTCGATAATAAAATATCGCCTGAGGTACTGATATTTGTATAACATAAACATAATCTGATACAGTCACGGAAAGTTAGGTATATCGGTAGTTGAATCATTATTGTAATTATTTCGTCCCAGTGTACGTGAAATTTAACATTCCTTAGCAGAATGCAATAAAAATTAAAGTTAGAATGTTCCTAATACTTTTAGACGATAGTTATTGAATAATTATCTAAAAAGAGAGAGGCATTAAGTTTCTGACATTTCATAAAATAATAATGATAATTTAATCCCATAATAACAGATAATATAGAAAAGAGCTAGATCTAATCGGTTTTCCGTAGCTTAGAATAAATGCTTGTGGACAATATCTGTTCCCGGAATTGACGCCATATTATTACCAATGAAAAGTAAAATGAACCAATCTTGTAAAATTATTATTCACCAAGCTATGAGTCCTTATGTTTAAAAATAAGTAACATGGCTCAATTCGACAACCTAATGTCGGCAACGCAGTAGACAATTTTTTATTTTTATTTTAGAGCAAGTTGAGCGCGTTATGTTATTGGCAAATAATCTCGTATGTCAGTGAGAATGAGAATAAACCCCCCAACTTGTAACCATAAAAACAGTTTACTGGTACATTTTTTATATTGGTTTTTATTTATTTATTTATTGCACCTCTTAAAAATAAAAGTTACATTAAAGCAAACTCAATGCCTTATGGCATTCTCTACCAGTCAACCCTGGGTGGCTAGGAAAATTCGCGGCAGGTGCAGATTCTCATTCGCGTGGCTGTTAGATTCTTCGATTCATTAGCAAGGTCTCCCATTTACAGAATCTTTACATTTACCTGCCTACGTCAGGAGATTATTCATACTAGTTTTCAAAATTCAAAATTCATCATTATTCATCGAAACTTAACTTAGATTTTGAGGTAGAAATAAAATTATTGCGTTGAAAATAATTTTTGCGGCAAGAAACCGCTATTCAAATCTAGGCGGTCTAATTCACATGCGGTGAACATGATAAGATATTGAAAATAAATACTTAATATTATTGTTAATAAATTTATTATAAACGAAGACATCTCCAATTAGGAATATGCATGTCTAATCGAAGCTATTAATCTTGTTCAAAGAAAGATTTATAGTTACAATATAATTAAATTTTAAAATACAAAGTCTTACTGAAATCAAAACTTACAATAAGCTACGATAATACATAACTAATGAAAGGGGGTTTTTGGTGAATTTAGGGCAAAATAAATAAAACAAATGATATTAAAAATTATGAAAAATTGTTTAATTGGCATACCAACTGATAACTTGTTACAACCTATGGCCAATTTTACAATTATCAATATTGTTAATAATTAAATATAATATTTATGTAAAATATGTTTATGCTTCAATGGTTTACTTACATTTAAATTTTATATTATTATTCAGAAAAAAAACTATATAATAAAAAAGGAGGTCATTACAATAATTAAGACTTCGTTATATAGTCGTATAAAATGTTCGCAAGATACAAAGATACTTTATCAAACAGTGGTGTAGAGGCGTCCGCCGTTTACGGAACATGTCGTCACACGCGTTCCACAGTGAAAAACCTAAGGCCACAATTTATTACTAAGTCTTACCTAAGTCTAGAATAAAGCAAGCCGTGTTCTAGCGCGTACCATCGCAACATGATAATACCACATTCGTGTGTAAACAATTTACATGACGATCGCCGTCGACGCATATTTACATTCCGTCGACGACGCTCGCCGTACACAGTTTGGAGAAAATTATTAAAAAAGAATCCGTTATACAACAACCTACGCGGGACGTATCGGTTGTCTTCGATGTTCGAATAGTCTTTGTACTGATACGACATAGCAATAGATATAACATAGTAAGATGTTACAAAACTATTCTCAAAAAATATTCTCACTTGTATTTACTTCACTAGATTTTAAATAAGTACACGCGTTACATTTAAATGAAGATTAATATCAAAATGCGATACGTCCCTCACACCGAAAGCTAGTCCTTACTTAATCTAGGATTAAAAATTTTATGGCAACTAAGCGCTCAGTGGACCACACTGATATTATTTACATGATGTATGTATGATGAGAGCTTTGCTGAGCATACTCGAATATTCGCGGCATTAAAATACGCTCTGCCGTATCAATGGTTCGAATGATAAGTTGAGCATTGTCATATGCGAGCACGATCAGACAAAGCGATCTCGACCGAAAACCCGGGGCGAAATATTGAAACCGGCTCACGCTAAAGGGGGTATAAAAAGTGTATATTGTCGCAACACCAGTCTTTCTTCCTCAGTCGCGATAAATGCAAAAAAAATCCGAATTTATCATTTATTTTTGCCACAGATTATAATACTTTCATTAATTACTTCCCTTTAAGTTTTTTTTATTAAATTTCATCACAATATCACCCAATGAGTAAAATTTTACATGCTACCCGCTCGACTAAGTCTAGGTAAAATTGAAACTCGATTGCTTAGGAATGTCTCGTTGTTTAATACTGGTTGGGGAAATGCTTCCAATCGTTACGGATTCATATATTTCATAGTGTTATCGATGTCGGCTCGCCGAGGCGGAGGCGGAGGCGGCGGTCGCACCGCGACGACTGTCGAACGTATCATATTTACTCGTATATCGATTCTATTACTAGGGTTATTTATGTTATCGATAAAATGAAAATAACAAGTAACAAATATTTCATGTAGCAATCAATTTTCATCTCAACAATAATGGAATTTTAACAAAAACAACAGATTAAAAATACGTCCCATACGGCCGTACGCGTCGGCGTACGACGCCGGCTCGCAGTGAAATACCATAAATACAATAATATTGAGCACCCAGCTTGTTAAATGTATCAAGAAATTTTATTTCGGGGGCTATGACATACATTCATACATAATATCGACATACAAAGTATACATAAGTTACAAAGCCGATGCGTTTCATATTCTCCACTCGTAGTATTGTTTTAAATTTAAAAAGCGGTTTAAATATGTATGCAGAATTACTGATATTGCAAACTTCATTGGAATTACATGAACTATTTAGAACAATCAGCGAACAGCAACAATAACCTCCTTTTTAAATCAATAGAAAATATCCACCGACGTTCATAGAAACAATTCAGAACATTGGGACGATGACAACTGTGCATCGTCAAAAGCCAGCTGGCAACACAACTGTCTCCATTTACATACAAATCGGGCAAGTAATGTCGCATCTGTTCCTATGAACTCTCCCCGACTATTAAATCAAAATTAACAAAAAAAACTATGAAGCAATATATTATAATTTTCCATACATATTTAAAACGACAGTTTTACTTACATTAATTTTAAATACGCACACATGATATTGTAGTTTCGAAATAAAATAAACTTTGAATTTTTTCTTAAGGATAACGTACCAAAATCAAACAAAACTAATATTTTGTGGCGATAAATATTGTACACTCTACAATATCACGTAGCTATCATGAATTTGAAACAGCGATTTGTATTAGCAGTGATGTATGGGGTTGAAATGTCACAAATAAAACCTTTTAATAATCAAGCGGGTCAAATTATAAAAAAGAACGAAAATTAACTAAAAGGACTTTCAATTAGATAAGCAATAATCCGTTAAATATGTACGAGAAAAATATAAAAAAATATATACATATACAAATCGCTAATTCAAGTACAATTTACATTCGAGGTGCGGCGTGGCACGCGACCTGCTGCACTACCGACACACGAGGGATGTACGGACTCTTAGATATTGTACTATGCTGCGGAAACAGGTGAAATCTGTGTGTAATTATCCGGCTATAAATAGTACTACAGATGGGCTGTATTTTAGCAATAGTCCCTCGTTTGTGGGGCCCCTGTTCTGGATGAAAGAATTATCTGAAAAATTAGTCATATATCTTAAACCAACTTATAAATGGAGAAGGCTTTTATAATTGTATGTATTGTTTCAATGATTTTGTGAGTTATTTATGTTAATATTGCTACTTTGCTGTAGTGATGCGTACTTTGTTCGATAAACATGGTAATATCAAGGGGCCCTTTATCTATCATAATTAGAATGTATTATAACAATATGGCTTTTAGATGTCCAATAGGGCCCTCAGTCGTTCGTTAGGGCCCCTGCCCACGTGTCAGGCAGCACAGCGGGGTCGGGGGCCGGCGGGGCCTCACTCGACGCTGTTGGTGGTGTCGTTGACGTCGTCGAAGGACTCGTCGCCCGAGCCCGCGCCCGGCGCCAGCGACGAGCGCTTCATGCGGGACGACGACGACGCGCCCGACAGGCCGATGGCGCCGCCCTGCCGCCTGGAACACACAACGCTTACTTAAATCCGTTCAGAAATAAAAACACTAGTAAATATAGAGACCAGTTAAAGTGACCAGTAAAAAACTACCATTTTTTTGAGTTATCTTAATAAAACATAGAGCAGTTGCATTTGTGTGCTATGATATATAAATATTATAATATAGAAGTTAATATAAGTATTAATAATCAATTACAATTTACCACCTAATAACAATATTGTTTCTTAGGAATTAGTATAATATTTCTTATAAATTGATATAATGATACATTTATATCACAAATTAAGTTCAAGAGTAGAATTATGTATATATCTTATAATTAGACACCAGATGTTAATCACAAACACAAACATGTTAATGTCCCACATGAAACGAGTTCAGTATAAACAGTACTAGTCTGAAAACAACACAGATGAGAATACGATCGAATGCATACATCGTACTAAATGATCAAACTGAACAGTAAAGGAGTCTGGTAGCGGCAAGGCGTTTGTTTTTTTTTTCAATTAAAATATTTGGATATTAACTTACAAAGAGGGCAGATACATTTTTATAAAATATATATTAAAAACCCCAGTATTATCTATCAACTATTCATAAGCCATTCGAGATCTAGTGCTAAACATAGGTCTCCCATAATGGGGGTTTAACGTGTCACCGCGCCTGACATGCGCGTTGATGAGCGTAGTTATTGTTGTTTTGAACAAGAACACGCTGCTGCCTATCTCCTGGACTTCCTCTATTTTCCGCCTTATACGACATCTACAGGACCTGTCAGAGGTGAAAATAAGAACTGACACTACTCAGCTTTGACTCAATTACCAATAATTAATAATAACTAAAAATAAATCATTATTTTTATTTACTTATGACTTAATATCAATTAAGTCATCCTTTGTCAATTGTTAAACGTAACTTGTATATATTGTCTTTGATTATATAGTAGAACAAAACTTGTGATATGACACCCCAATATTTAACGTCTAAAACTAAAGGCTAAACACAGAGTATGATGAAAGTGAATTTTTTTTCAAAATTTCATTACAAGACTCACAGAAGCACGAACGACAAACAACAAAACGTTATAAAAACCTAAGCGACAGATTCGAATCCGTTAATAAATCACAACAAAAACATTACAATTTAACGAACGCAATCTTGTTAATTTTGTTAAATGATGAGACAATATGAGATATTGTTAATTTCCGATATGTATACGCGTACTACAGTCATGTTCTATTGGTATTTGTTCCGAGGCATGGAGACACTCAAACCAAACTAAATAATACACCTTGCTAGAAGGATCAATCGATGACAACATTTCAAATATATTTCAAATTATTTAAACCAAACACATTTCATCAGTGTGGTACTGCAACTCTTTAATACTGAGATATTTAGGCTTAATACTATAAGCAAATGATTGTTCATACTTAAACTCATAACATAAAAATATAAATAACGGAAAAGATCTGAAAATATCACGTAACTTGAGGAATATTCAGCACAGGAAAATTTAAAAAAAAATCAATATATCCTTTTTAATTTCCCACCCTGACTGTATTCATACGAGTAATTATTACCAGGAAGTATAACATGACGAGTTATGATTTTTAATTATGAGTTTCGCTCATTCAGTATAATATTAGTAAAAAATCATGCAAAGGTTTAAGTATATCCAACCCTCGGTCTAATCTTAGGTTAAGAGCTAGCGACCTTGATGATATAACATGTATAAAACTCGCGTGCTTCATAAAGTATTTTTTGAGTACATACGATATTTTTTCAGGATAATTTTAAATCCTTCATGTGGCCTTCCGGATGTTATACCCTGCGAAAAGTGTTTAACCAATTTTAACCCTAATAATGAATTAAACTTAAGATAAAAATTTTGAATGTGATATTCTTTTGGAGTTATAGGTTCGATATGTCTTTACTTTCTTGTTATTATTTAAAAGTGGTAAACAATTGTCGAGATTGTAATTGAAAACAAGTAAAATTTAATACCATTATCACTGAAACAAACATAACATTAATTCTAAACAATAAGTCATTATTATTTTTCGAATGGTAGTAAATTATGGAACAGTTATACAAAGTGACATGATAGCAATCAATTAGCGAATTAAATCGGTATAATATAGGACATAACGATCAAGAAGATTTTTTGAAAGACATTATTGATGCACTAGGAACTTTAAGAAATAGTTTTGTTACGGAGGCCCAAATCAGTGTTATCAAAGTCGACGGCAAAAATTATTTTTTTCTGAGCTAAGGAAGAGGTCCGAAATAAATAATCTCTGAAATTGATCACTTATTTTTATTTTCTTGCCTATTCTAAGAGGGTCCCCGTAAACCCTCTTTACACGCCCGTGACCGACCTACCCTACCTTTTGAAAGAAACTGCTTCATATATAGCACTAATCAATGCGACGATCGCTAGCTCTGTCTGTTACATCGATTAATGATTGCGTTGAATTAAAATGTCTCTATATGGTGGTCATCTGTTAACGGTTCGAGTTGCTACCTCAGACCAGTTACCAATCACCAGTCACCGATTACCTCTCGGATCCTCCGCCACTAGTCACTATTATCCTCAGACAACGACGGCCTATGGAACCACACACAGATATCAAATAGATGTATAAAGGAATTAGATTGGTGACAATAAATAGTTGTTAATTACAGAATAAAGTGTTAGAGTACACAGATTCGCACATTTTTGAATATAGGATTAGAAAACATAAAGAAGGAACATGAAGAAGTCATACATACATTTTCGTAAAGATCATATTTTATTTCAAATAAACATAAAATTATAAATTACAACGAATATATAATATTAATTTATATACATTGGTATATAATACAATAAGTATATGTGTAAGTCATAGGATTGCAATAGAGTGTATTGTTTGTCGGTGATCAATTAGGCTTTGTTTATATCATATTTATTATTTATTATACTATATATAGGAATAAATAATAGTTACTAATGTTTATTAAATAATGTGGGGTACAGTGAAAGAGTAACGTATGATTTTATTAGGCTGTATTTGTGCGTTATAGCAATTAAAATATTAATTAACTGTAGTTAACATTTGTTATGAAGTAATATTAAGTTATTTAGTAACGTTGAGTACCACATAATTATCACTGCGCGTACAATTTTAAAATATGCCTGTATTGTACACACGAATGTCTTGTTAAAGATATTTAAGAAGTGCCTGTGTATATCATATCATATATGGCATAAGAAGGTATATGGTATTATATATATGTGTGTGTGTGCGCGCGAGTGTGTAAGAGCGAGAGATAGTATAATATAAATATATGTGTGCGTGTATAATATATGTGTTACCGCAGCTTGTTCCGCAGATTGGCGGCGTCGCGCGCGAGCGTCTCGTGCGCCTCGAGCAGGTCCTCGAGCTCGCGCTGCGCCTTCCGCTTGCCGACCTTCTCGCGCTGCACCTCCTCCTCCGCCTCGTCCAGCTGCCGCTTCAGCGCCTTCACGCGACCGTTCATCTGTGGGGGCAGAGAGCATTCTTTACATTTGCACTTTAGGCCTCGAGCGCCCTCAAATTAGGCGCACTTTCATGAGAAATGTCAATGAAAAGTCAATTAAGAGAAAGGTTTAAAAAGTTGTTACATTCTAAAATTATATCAAATAATAATAAGAACAGATCACTTGAAAAAGTAACCACCATCACCTATAACAAATCTCCAACGTAGGAAAGTTACGGCAGCTTTTTGTATCTTCCATAAAGACCCTATGTATCGATATTACTTTTAAGTACTTCAGAATAAAACTCGTTCCGTAACTTTTAATTCTTAAACTGTTTATAATGTGTTGTTAATAATTTGAATCAAATCGGCAGAGAATCAGTACGCAATTCTTTAAATAATAATTTAATATAATCAGCATATTAAATCCATCCCAAATACAATATTACTTTTTGAAATTCCTATATCAAATATCTTACCTTCTCGATGTGCTCCTTGTACTGATCTGCATGGCGCCTCTCCTCGTCCAGCTGCAGCGCGAGCTCCTTCATCTTCTTGTCGAGCTTGCGGCCCGCCTTCTGCTGCGCGAGCCGCTCGCGCGACTCCGCCTCCAGCTGCTCCTCCAGGTTCGACACCTTCAGCTCCAGGGACGTTATCACACCCTGGAATGACGCATAGCACGACCGCATAAGTATAGGAAACGTTGTAATAAAATTTATGAGCAGGATATTAGGGTGGAGTCTTGTCCATATGTATATGCTATGTGGTAGATAAACTAAGCAAAGATATACTTAGATAATACTTCTCTAAAGCATAAAATAGACAACCTACGCCTTCTCTTAATGTTAAGGCAATCACTATCTTTTCTAATTACTACACGTACAAAATGATCATAATCACTTCCATTTAGTATAATAAGAGAAGCAAGAAATATATGCTACACATTCATATGCAGCGTAAATCCCTCACAATCAGGTCAAGAGTTATCTACTCTTGACATAACTTGGTAATACATGTTTTAATACACCAAAAAAGTTCATATTTTGGATTTCAGTTCATCATTTATCCTGTAAACATATGCTTCAAGCATGCCTACGTCCAGATTCACGTATGTCTACTTTTCATCTAAAACTTTTAAACTTTACTTTCAAAACAAAGCCTAACACTAATTACTGAAATGCAATTATTTGCCTTTAGTACAAGTTGATTACGTTTCCTCAAAATAATAGCCGTCATACCTTGGTCTTGGCGCGGCCGGCGGTCTCCAGGTCCGCGAGCTTGGCCTTCAGCTCCTTGTTCTGGCGCTCGAGCACCAGCTTGCCGCTCTCCAGCTTCTGCGAGCCCGCCTTCTCCGTACTCAGCTCCATCGTCAGTTGTTCCACTTGATTCTGTGACACAACATACAAATATTAGTATGTACCTTTGTTGCAGTGATGTGTTTTTTGCGAATTAATTTTGATTGCTGTACTGATTATTTGATTTGTGCTATAGATAGTAGCAAAGGTGCAAACGTACTAACGAATGTCTGTTGGATAATTTGGGTCACGAAGATTTGTTACAAATAAAATTGAACTTAAAATATAAATTGTAAAAAGAACTTAAGAATTTAATTCCAATTAGAACTTTGCCATATTTAAGGTGACAAAATAAATATATGAAAATTAGAAAGTCTCATATATTTATTTTGTCATTGTCCTTATTGCTTTTACTGATGAATACATGGTATCATGGTATAAGAAATACCTGTGATTTCCTGAGTCTATCGTTGAGAATCTCGTTGTTGGATTGTTCCTCGTCCAGGTCCTCTTCCAATGCCGCTATCCGGGCTTCCAGCCGTTTCTTCTCATCCACCAGAAGTGTCACCTGAATGGATATAAATAACGATGTATTATATTGTAACTTGTTTATTTACATTAGAAAAAGTAAAGTTTTTTATTTATTTCTATAATTGTAAACACTGCAATTACTGACTTTCTTATTATTAATTTTGTTTTGGGTGGACATAGCCAAAAAAAGTTATTATTATTATTTTTTAAATTTTAATCATTTTTAATCGTTTTTAATGTCAATCTAAAATGTTATATCATTTTTTGTCGAGTCTTCAAATTGTCTAAAAATATTTTTGTAAAAATATTTAATGAAATTAAATGCAACTTGTGACATAGGTCAGACCATGCATTGGTGTCAGGCTGAAGCGTCTTCGTGCATTACCTTCGCAGCGGACGCGGTGAGCTCGTCGTCCCTATCGTCCCGCTCGGCCTCCGCGTGCCTGCGCGCGCGCTCGGCGGCCGCGAGCTCCTCGGCGTGCTGCAGCGCCTCCGCCTCGAGCGCCTTCACGCGGCGCTCCGCCTCGCGCGCCGCGCCCGCCGCCTCCTCGCGGCCCGCGCGCGCCTCCTCCGCCTCGCGGACCGCCTCCTTCAGTTGCGCGGTCAGCTTCTTGGCCTGCTTCACCGCGTCCTCCTTAACCTGGAAAAAATTTACATACGAATCATTTATAAGCATATAATATTTTCGTATAAATTCCAAGCTTAAAAAACAAAAATATTCCAAGAAAAATATATTTAAGAAACATTTTACTTTGATTCCATTCCACTCCAATTGATATCCATCTTGCTAGTTTATGAGTCGTTTAAAATTTATAGGGTTAATTAAGACTTAGATGAATTTTGGTAATTTAATAAAAACGTTTTCTTACTTGTGTATTAATTAAATAATATAACAATTGTTAAGCTGATATATAAATTAAATAGCAGTTCTTTTAATGTACCTTTCATACAGTAACATAGTAATGATCAATCAGTCAGAATGCCGAATAATAAAAGTGTAATGATCAATATCTCAGAATATAATCCTAAATGGGGAAAGAAAGCTATATTTTATATTAACAAATAAAATGAACTTATCAAAAGTAACTTTCTTTGATCCCAACAGATCTTTGATGGCAACAGGGTTGTCATAGTTCGAAAATTAGCTGAACCATAGTTAAAAACACACTGGTATTTTGTATCATGGTGCAGACTCCTTCCCTGACCACGCGCTCACCTTGTTGGCGAGGTGCAGCGCCTGCTCGGCGTCCTTGAGGTCGGCCTCGAGCTTCTTGCGGTGCGCAAGCGCTGCGGCGCGCTGCTTGCGCTCCTCCTCCAGCTCCGCCTCCAGGTCGCGCAGCTGCTTCACGATGCCGCGCCGCTTCTCCTCGCCCTGCTCCTCCTTGGCCTGCGAGCACACTCACAACGTTACTCATATTATATTACTAAAATACTACGAGCAATAATACTGAAACATCTTTAAGATACTACATATCTCAATCTATGCACTTGTAAATCTAAATAGTAATAATTATAACCAAAACTAATATTTTTCTTTAAAACACACAGACCACCATTTCTTCATTTCTCTGTAACATATAATTATGTTTAATCTAGAATACAAGTTTGGTATTCAAATTGGTACTTCAAATTGGTACTTCAAAAACAATCTATGCTTTATTTATAAATATTTAATAGTTAACAAAATTATTTTATACTAAATTCTTTTTTTACGACGAAATATAACTACCATAAAAATCGACACACTATTAAATTACTTCTCGGTTAGTTATGCCTAGTCCTATGTAGCTTTACTAATATTTGTCGTACGTAGTACGTTACTTATTTTTATAAAACCTGTCTCGGTTTATATACAAAAAAATTATCAAAGCACCGACCTGCAAGTCCCGCTCGAACTGAGCGCGCATCGCCTGCATATTAACTTCCAGCCTCAGCTTAGCGTCCTCGGTCAGCTGGAGGTCGTCTTCGATCTCCTCGTTCTGCGCCTTTAGCTCCGCGAGCTGTGACTCAAGCGCGCGCTTCGCCTTCTCGAGCTCGTGCACGTTCTTGTCGGCGGTGCCTTGCGTGTTCGCCAGCTCGTCCAGCTCTGATTGGAGAAGGCGTTTGGAGCGCTCTAGTTCTTCGATCTGGGTAAGGATAAAACAATATCAATGAATATAAAGTGGGTAAACTTTATTACAGCTGTTAAATAGACAGTGGATATGAACTACGTGTTGTACTTCGGATATGAAATACGTGTTGTATTTCATAGTTAGATAGTAGGCAATGGCAATGTGTATCAAAGAATATATAAGAGTTCTCATGTAGTTTTACTTATACTTTACACATACTAACATGTCTATTACGAGATTCTGTTATGTGCAATAAAAATAATACGCGTAGTTTGCAGACATCTACGATAAATACGGTAGTATTAATTTGTGCTGAGTTATGCATCATCGAGAATTTAATTCAAAGTGGTGTGGTGTGCATTTGGACGTGTCAATACGTTTTGAACTTAGTGTTTGTAGATATTTTCAAATTAATTAGTTACAAAAGCATTACACTTTTCAGAAAAAGTATTGTGGTATTTGAATTATACTCTCCGCCAAAGACAGCTTCTAGAGACTTTCATTTGTACCGGTGAATTTGCATCAATAAACTCATCGATACAAATGACACCCTGTAGAAATTAATAAGTCACAATGTGTACCAACAATGTCCAATGTGTCAATGCACTCGTACCTTCTCCGCGGCGTCGTCGAGCTCCCTGGTGAGGCTGAGCACGCGCGTCTCCTTGTCGCGCGCGTCGCGCTCGGCCGCGTCGCGCTCCGCCGCGTACCGCTCCGCCACCGCGCGCTCCTCCGACACCACCTGCGTTACCACATGGTAAATGTACTCTCAATTGTATAATATAGTTATCGTGCTCACAAGTTTAACCTGTGTCTAAGAAAATCTAACGTAACTTGAAATTGTAATAACTTTTGATATTATAAATGGATTTTAGAGAAATTATTATTATTAAATTCAATAACTTGGTTTTGTTACAATAAAACTTTAAATACACAGACAAACGAAAATCGATTATTTATTATTTATTTCAAGTCCATCAAACAATATTATTTTCAAATATATCCAAAGATAGAGAGATACGGAACATTCATTTTTATTTTATTTGTGGATAACATATTGTACATTCATAGGCCCAACAAAACAAGTCACTGTTTCAAACCCGTTTGGCAATATGTAGAATAATGCTATGATCGTACGTAGGATTCAATATGAAAATACAATACGGAGACAAGAATGACGCATTTTAAATGCAGCAATTTTATACTTTTAATAAACAGCACACAAAATAAACGGCTAAAGTAATTCGCAATATTCGTTTATAATAAAGTACCTTGTCGAAGCTCTTCTGTTTCTTTTCCAGCTCGAGCACCTTGGCGCGCTGCGCCTCCAGCTCGATGTTCGTGTCTTCCAACTCCGCTTGGATTTTCTTTTTGCCTATAATTGAGAAATTAACGTGTTATGACTAAATTAATTTATGCGAAGGGGTATTAGGTTTTTAAGAGCATGGTAGGCGTATGTATGGCAACATATATGTTTACATTTTTGATCTCGAATTCCATTTCAAAACATATATTTCATAATGATTTGTCTGAATAACACAAGCAGGCATGTAAGCACGCGCGCATGCACACACGCACGTTCACACGCACGCACGCACGTACACACACACACGTACATATATACAAATTCCAATTGTGCATAAGTGTGTAGTACTCACTCTTGTCCAGCTTGTCGTTGGCCTGGCGCAGCTCGTCGAGCTGGCGGTGCAGCGCCTCCACATCCTTGGCGAGCTTCTTGCGCTGCTCCTCCAGCGCCGCCGCCGCCTCTGCTTCCTCCTCCGCCTTCTTCTTCGCGTCTGCCACTTGCTGGCTCAGCGCTGTCACCTGGATACGTGGACAAGGTTCTTGTGTTAGCTTTGTGAATATGTTTAGCAATGTGTACAATCGATGTGATTTTGGAAGAGATTAAACGTGATAAATCGCGATTAATATTATTTAATTATAATTACATAATACATTCATTAATTTATTAATTTATTTCGCTCGTTCACTACATAACCTAAAACCTGTCTGTTAATAAATTGCTGGGGTCATTGCTTCAAAATATTACTTCATTTAAGAGACCGATGAAACTACATCATAAACTTACTGCCTGTTCGCGACTATACCTGTTTCTCGAGGTTCTTCTTAGCCTCCTCCTCCTCCTCGAGCTGGTCGCGCGCCTGTTCCAGCTGCTGCTCCACGTTGCGGAGGCGTGTTTGCAGCGACAGCTTCTGTTTCGTCTCCTCCTCTAGAAGCGCCTGGAATCAAATACAGTTGTTATATATACGAGTAATTTAAATATGCTGAAGGACGATTTTTTTGATTATTGAATTTTGATCAAACAACCTTACCTAATCAGTTAGTTTAATTTAAGAAAAATAACTAACTAGGTAAACAACAAATTGTTCATTTAAGCAACCTCCAGATTTATTGCATCTTTTGATATTTTACTTGAACATTTTAAAAATACCACATGAACATTCACAAGCTATTTCATCCAGAAATCGAGCTTTGTCAGTCAAGCACGCTTTAAAAGTTTATTTCTTAAAGTCTTTTTCATAACCAGTATTGACCAATGACTGACGCAAAAAGTTTATGATTTGGCCAAGTTACTCGACAACTGTGGTGACATACACTCAACCAAGCGTGAACCTTAACAACTCCTAGGCCTAATTGAGCAGATGCTTGATTTAAAAACTCAATACAAATTCAATGTACTTAAGGTACGATAGGTTATATAAATATCTTATACCTGTGCCTCAGCATGCTGCGAGGAGGCGGTGGCGGCCAGCTTGCTGGCGGCGGAGGCCTTTAGCTCGGCCTGCTCCAGCTGCTGCAGCGCCTGCTCTGCTTCGCTCTGCAGCCGCACCACCTTGTCCGCCACTTCCGACCTGAGCAGGCAATCATCATTTTTTATTAATATTAAGCCAAAATTGTTATAAAATATTAGTGTGTTGACCTAACGTTATGTGAGGCCTAAAATATTATAGTATAGCAAGTTGAATATGGCTTCAATTTAGCGGCCGAATTGTACTATGAATACGCGTAAAGGCATTTTTTCCTAATACAATTTAACATAGGATTAGAGGTGGAGCCTGTGTCGACCCCTGCTGTATTGCACTGTTCTTCAAATTAACACTACGTAGAGTTTAGTACAGCTGTCCTGAAGCTAACATATTGTGGTAGTATTTTTAAAACACTTCACGATCTTTTAAAGTTCTAATACACATTTACTACATACAAAGATATCACTCAATACATTACGAAAGATTTTACAACCACATTAAATTACGAAGGCATTGTTTACACTTGAGTCACGTGGCGCATTACACTCGTACGCGCTTTATGCTCTTATTTTTCCACAAAACGATCACCTTTCCAATTTAACCCATTCCGCCCAAACAAAACTTGGACGCAAACGTAAACAGTGCTCAACCTATAAGCGGCCAGGACCGCGGTCCCCGCGTCGGGGCCGGGGGGCGTAACTCCCCGGTGCGTACCTGGCGCGCTCCACCTCCTGCAGCTTGGCGGCCAGCTCCTGCAGCTGCGCCTCGGCCTGCTTGCGGCGCCGCTCGCCGTCCGCGCGCGCTGCGCTCGCGCTCTTCAGCTCCGTCGCCAGGTCCGCGTTCTCCGCCTCCAGGGCCTGCTTCGCCTTCTCCAGGGCTGACGGACAACACATTTGTTTTTACAAAATGAAATTAATAATGCACCCACCCACAGAAAGCTATTTTTACATCTTCAGAGCACACAGACAAAAGATTAAGGACTTATATAAAATGACTACACCACACAAATAATTACAAGAAAGGTAACCCATCGCATATTTATACTACTATAATTCAAAATTCCCTCCTGCAAAGAAGATAGATTTAGAGATTTACGAGACTTGTTAGATACATAATAAACATTATGCTACATAGGTTTCACCTTTTTATATTATACAAAAATGAAAAATAGAACCATTTCATTATAGGTTAAAACCATGCTAACTGAAAGAGCTCCAAACATTATGTAACATCTTAAGTCTCCTTGAGATATTTTATTTAAAGGAATTAATCATTTCTAAGACATACATAATTTTGGCCTTTTACCACATTCAAACAAAGAACGAACTGCTTCAATAAATTATTACGAAAAGCATCGAACACAGAACCCTTTCACGAAAACTAACATCTGCAATGCGACGCTATATCCTGCTTCGAGTCCGGCGAGTGCGGACTCTTGCACATGTGTTGCCAGTAGTCCCGCGCGGAGTTGAACGCGCTGCCCTCCTCGAGGGGCAGCGAGATGTTCTCCACCTCGTAGTTATCGTCCTTAGACATGAAGCCGAATTTCACGTTCTTCTGCCTACGCTCCATCACGTTGGCCATTGCGCACTCGACATTGCGTTGTATACGTTACAAACAAATATAATTACATCCGAAATTTTCATGTAAAACGCACGCAAAAAAAGTTGTTTCAGTTTGTGACAAGGTTACTGTGTTGACAATGTCGTCGTGTTTTTTCATTATTTTTAAATTTAGAATGTATTCTTGGGTACCAGTGTAGATTGCGAATGATGCAGTTCTTTAAGTTTTAATTAAATTCAAGACATTTTTATTTTTATATATTTGTAATTATTACAGTGAGTTTGTTTGTTGATACATAGTGTAATTACTTTTTAATAAAAGATAAAAGAAACGATAAAAGAAATCGCCGTTTCTGTCCTAAAAGAGCGTTATATGCGTTAGTGGCCCGTCGCAGTGGTAAAATGTTAACCGTAATTAAAACTAAAAAATTGAAAATGGTGCTTAATTTCCATAATGTACATTTCATTTTTCATAACATAAATATTAAAATAAAAAAGAACTGTTTAATCCACTACAAACGACATTTTATACTAGTGAGCGATTACCTCCAGACAATATTATAACAAGGTTAGAAGTTAATGATTAGCGAGCGTTTTTTGTGTTGTTTCAAATTTATATTTTCCATTATAATTTCTGTGTCGTTAGATCCATTAACGTGTATTAATAACGGCTGAACGAAAAAATCCCTCTACTATGTGTAACAAACATCAAATTGATCAACGTACCAGCCTTGGTCTTCTTGATCTGGTCGTGCTGCTCGTTGAGCAGCTGCAGCTCCTGCGAGTGCTTGTGTCGCTGCTCCTGCAGCGCGGCCTCGTGCGCCGCCGCCTCCTCCTCGAGGCTGCGCTTCAGCACCGCCACCTCCTGCTCGCGCTTCGAACGCAGCTCTTGTTGCGCTGGAAGCGGGGATGACACACGGTCACTTACAATTTTTAGTAAAATTAAATTGGCATACTCTAAGGTGTAATTCGATATCCTAGTTGGAGAATGTCACCACTGGTATTTGTAATAATTGATAACTATTTCATTTTACATTATTCTGAAGTTTGACATTCTTGGCGAGCTTTGATTCCGTTAGTTTGTATTCATTCTTTAGGCAAACGATATTATGCAACGTAGCATCGTAAGTGGCACCGCAGTTGCAATGCTATTTATTGCATATTATATTTGTATAAATATTGTATTTGTATATTTATTTTCTTTCACGTTGCTGCACTATTATTTATCAAGAATGAATCAAGTGCAATTATATATTTGTATATTCCTCTTAAATTTATATATACCTGTACACCCAATTCCGTTTTATGTACTACTAAACGATCACGGCCTCACACACACCAATCCCAACTCACCAGCAGTAGTATCGAGCGAGTCGAGCAGCTCGCTCTTGAGCGCCTCGAGCTCCTCATTGAGATCTCGGCGCAGCTTCTCGGCCTTGGTGCGGGCAGCGCGCTCGGCGTCGAGGTCCTCGTGCGCCTCGCCGAGAGCCGCCTCGGCCTCGCGCGCCGCCTTTTGCGCCGCCGCACGTAGCGCGCCCTCCTCGTCCGCGCGCGCCACCGCCGACGCTAATTCCTCCTCGCGCTTCGCTGTAATCACATTGCAAATGTTACTGTATGCTGACATCATCTCAACGCTATCGCTTACGCAAACAGAATGGAGATCTTTAATTATTCCAATAACGATATAAATACTTCTTAATCAAAATAAGTTCTTAAAAAAGTTAAACTTATAAGTTCGTAAAATATGAGTTATTTGTTTATATTAAGGCCTTTCACATTATACGTTAATAAATAAATTATATTAAACGTAGATTTAAATATCTGTCATAACACAAAGTAAAATAATAAAATTTCTGATGAATGATCTGATCAATTTAATCTAAGGACATAAAAGCATGTCAAATTTCAATGCAAGATTAATATACGTTAGTCAAAAATCGTAACTTACTAAGTACAATCTGAAGCTCCTCGAGTTGAGCTCTCCTCTCCGAAAGTTGTTCCTTGACATCCTGTAGTTCGGTCTCTACCTTCCTTTTCGCTCTGTCCACTTCTTGACGAAGTTGGTGATCCTGATGGAGACACGTAGTTAATATTTATAACAAAAAACATCCAAATTTACATATAAATAAATCTTTGAAAGTCGCATCGGTATCAATGTTAGATGGACGTTCAGGTACGATCCTATTAACTTTGCAGACATTTGTAATCAAGAGATATTTAATACCCTCGGCTCATTCACTTTTTTCTATTACAAATTACAAATATATAATAAACACAGAACTAAAAAAAATAACTTACCTTAAGCAGTTTCTCCTCGAGCTCGGCGATGGCTGACTCCTGCTTGGCCTTTAGCTTGCTGAGGTGCTTCGCCTTCTCTTCCTCCTCCGCCAGTGCTTGGGACAGATCGTTGGCGCGCTCCTCCAAAATCTGCCACATAACAAGAATGATTTTTACGACTTTTTAACCGACTTCCAAAAAGGAGGAGGTTCTCAATTCGTCTGTATTTTTAAATGAGTATAAGGCTTTGATCCTATCTACTTATTGTTATTTCTACTTTATACGACTACTCTTTATTACTTATTATATTACTCTTTCTAATCATATACATGAATATTCTATTTGTGTACTAATCTTTTAGATTTATGATTTTAGACTAATATTATCGCGGAATTTATACATTTTAATATGTTACGGGTACTCACGATATGCGGTTTT
>DWNE01001523.1:0-21721 GCA_018249875.1 Cecropterus toxeus | reverse complement strand
GCTCACTTTTATATGAGGCGACCATCTTAGTCCTCGGAAGTAACAACGCGTCTGTGATCGACTTTAGATAGAACCCCTGTTCTATATGAAGTTGCTTATATAGGTCCATGGGCGGCAGTAATCACTTACCATCGGGTTTGCTACTTCATATTTATACAAAAAAATACTTTACAAAGGAATCCTTTGAAAAAATGATTTTTATGTTCGCTGGTGTTTTGAAAAAGTGTCTGGAATATTAATTAAAATAAAAAAGCTTAAATATAAATTGATCTATTTATTAAAACATAATTAATAAAGTACATTATATTAAAAGATATAAAACAAACACAAGTACATTGGCATTGCACGCTAATTATTATTGCACATAGATTTTAAAATACATAAAGATTCGACGGAAGTTTGAAAGAATTATGTTAACAAAATTTATAAAAACATGAAATTAGGATAATTCTGCTAATTTCTTACATTTTCATAGCATCTGCATACAACTCTATAAGGAATGGCGACAGACATTCTTGCCTACAACTAAAATCACAACCCAATAAGTAGCTAATATAGTAAATTAGTGTTGAGTTATTTATGTCAAATTAAAGTGATATTTTTGGAAATAAGTGTTACAAATATGGCAGTTTATCTTTAGGTACTATATTCGTGTTCGATGAATGGGGACGCCGTAAAATATTATAAGTAATTATTATTTTAAGGCAATAATATTTTTAAAATGAGGTATTATCATACCCCTTAAGCAGTTGGGGCGGGTTATTTAAAAGGTCAGATGAAGATATTTACATATTAAATGCACAAAGAGTTGATCGTCCATATACTTGCTATAATGTCAGTTCATTATGGGTTGATGTGGGTAATTCTTTGTGCTTTTTATTTATTTATTTCTCCTGTAGAGTGCGATTTGGCGTCCGGCGTTGTCCAACATTATAATAATACATTATTCTGGCATAACATTTATTCAGTTCTTTTCGTTGCTAAACTCTCGTAAACTTCTAAAATCTTCTATTTTCGTTTTCCATATCTGAAAACAACGAGTGGTGTTATTTTTGTTGTTTAGTTATAATTTCATGCAATAAAAATATACTCCTCTTGCTATAACAATAATATTGTTATATAACATTAATAACATTGTTCCATATTACTAATACTTCGATAAGAAATAGGTATAATGCATTCTATATGTATAGCTTTAAGATATTAAGATTTGAAGCGTGTCATTCAATATTACTATACACTTGTGGTAATAATCGCGCTATGTAAAATCAATTACTCACTTACTCGAATTTCTTTTACATGGCACTATATTTAATAATATGATACGATATTGAGAATATCAATGTGAATAATATTGTTAAATTCGTTATTCTCAAAGATATAGGAAATAGTAATTAAATATAACTATTCCCTATATATTTGAGAATTACGAAATTAACATCAGTTGGAACGATTTCTTTTGTTCTCATTAACATTTGAAATTTAAATTTAAAAATTATAGCAGATATATTTCAGACTAAATTAGATAAGTTAGACATAGACACTGATAGTCACTGAAAAAGGGGCGTTAAATTATTCAGTTTCACTAAAAACTAGTATAGTTTGGTTACGTACGAGCTAGCGTGGGCAGTAGCCGTCGCTGTTGCTGTGGCGGACGAGCCACCGCCATAGTTTCCGCCGCCGCAACCGCCGCCACATCCACCACCATGGCCCGGGCCGTAACCGCCACCGCCGCCGTGACCTGGGCCTCCGCCATTTCCGCCGTAACCGCCATCACCGTATCCACCGCCGCCACCACCGCCGCCGCCTCCACCTCCGCCTCCGCCACCACCACCGCCTCCGCCTCCGCCGCCACCTCCGCCGTAACCACCGCCACCGCCGCCGCCATAACCGCCCCACACCCCCCCCCCTTTGTTGACCCCCCCCCCGTCCCCCCCACCCCCCCCATGCCCCCCTAACCCCCCGCCATAGTTACCGCCACCGCCGCCATAACCACCGTGGTGACCTTGAACAAAATAATAAGAAATAAGCAAAATAATAACCCATCATTTTAAACGTATAAATAAAAAAATAACCGGTAGTTTTGGACAAAAATTCTATAAGAGTATGTTATAAACACACTATGGTATTAATTACGCCACATTAATTGTTAGTTTTTACCATTGATATTATGTTAATAACGTAAATAGTAAAAAAGCGAAATTAAAGCACTTATTTTTACCATAATTATATTAATTTATTTATTTACAAGTTTTTGTACACGTAATAATTATTATGTTAATTTTCAATTAATACAATTAAATTATGTTAGGACAAAAAATAGCAAGAACATGTATGTTGAATAACTATTGTTTTGTACATGATATGAATATTTAGACGATTTCACATTCTCGGATAATGTATATAATTTTGTGTTGTATGCAAAATGAATTTTTATACATGAAGAACGGCATAATATTGGTAGATCTTTTTATTATCGGTATGGTATGAGCACATTATAGATAACTCACTTCACGTACCTTCAAACTTTACTGCTTTAGTGTTAATTATTATTACTTTGTGTCTAATTTCGAAGATATCTTTGATTCAAACCTTGGACTTCAAAAATTAGAAACCAAATTTCGTTCCACTTTGGGGTTTGTGTTTCTACTTACCTTCCTTCACGACTTTGACGATTATCGTTTTTGAGGGTTCTTGATATCCTCCCGCGTATCCGCCGTGGCCTCCATGTCCGTAACCGCCATCGTAACCTCCACCGTAACCGCCACTGTTACTGCCACCGTAACCACCACCGTAACCGCCACCGTAACCGCCACCTCCGCCGTATCCGCCGCCAAATCCAAAGGACAGACCTCCTCCGCCACCTAAGCCCAATAGTTTTTTCAAGTGACGCTTTTGGCGGTTAAGCTGCGTTGGTTTCTGTGGTTCCTGGTCTTCTAATTTCTGGAACAAATAACTCTACGTTAATCGATAATTCTTTATTAGTATATTTCGCGTTTCATTACGAAAAGTAAAAAAGTATATATTTATTCACTATTAAGTTAAATGTGTTAGAGTTTACTCTACATATTTTATTAGAGATACGATTTTCTGTAAATTTAACTTTACCTGAACATAAATGGGCTGAGGGTTAACACCCAATGATTTAGCTTCATGTTCACGCGCGTTAACAGGCGCATTTTGTTGCGCCAACAACACTAGTATCGGGAATTGCCGCGCCCGGTCCGTCACGTGAGTCCTTGAACCCCTGGGGGGCGCGAGCACCGGCGCGACCAGCACGATCCGTTCCCCACCGTCTAACGAATTGTCCCCCACTGACGCGAGGACGACTCCCGCCAACGCCAGAACACAAACCACACCACTGACCCCCATCGTGATTACTGGCGCAGGATTCACTGTGCGAACCTATTTATACGTCAGTTTTTCTTACAGACGCCACGCTACGTCATAAACAGCCTGCACGAAAGAACCGCAGGACACTTCGCGGAACGTTACATTCTCACGATGACGTTCTCGTGGACAAACGAATTAATCTTACGTTAACTATGAGGTATCATTATATTAGAGGTATTAATTTCATGCATTCATAGACATTGTTCGATGGAAAACGTGACATAACACGCCCATCAATTTGCGAGCCGTGCGCGTATAACATCTGGTTATTCCCTTAAACCGGATGTTCGTCTCGGTGTGTTTGGGTGCGCAACATATTCAGGAGAGCAACGACAGCCTTTTTGTTTCGTTTTACTTGAGATTAAAAAGATAGCTTGGTCGTTCAAGGCGTACCTAGTTACTTCATGTTTTTCTCGTTATTTTTTAAACCAGTTATCTGCGTTTATTTTGTGCGTTGTATTCATTTTTTATTTAATTTTGTACTTGAATTGAATAAAAATGTATTGTATATAAAAGTTTTTGTCGGAAAATTTACACATAATATATAAGCAATCTCGTGTTAACATGTCTGAAACTTAATTTGCATGCAATGAATTTGTGGTTTTTACAAGTTTTAAATTATATAAGAGCGTGTGGTTATTACTTTTTTAAGTCAATAGCAATACCTACTGTGGCTATTGGAAAAATCCGATTTACTCATCACATCACCTTACAAAAAATCTTGGATAGGGCATATTAAAATTTACATGAATTCAATCATATAATTTATTGCGTATATATTTAATAAATGTGTGAATAAAAATCAATGATATATGACCCAAAGATAACATGTATTTTGTGTAGGAAATCCTCGAAGAGGGCAACAAAAACTTATATTTAATTTATTGTTTATCAAAGTTTTTATAATCTGTCTACTCCATGAGAACTGTACATGTTTATGTTTTTAGTTTAATTTAGTTTGGATTTTGCAGCAACATTTTTTTGTTACTCAAGTTAATTAAACTTGTGTTATATTCAACTAGTTAAAATTTATATTATTAACACGTCTGCTTTGATTGCGGTCTAAAAATTATTCTTTCTTCTCTATTCTAATATCGTGCTACGCACTAGGTCCTCTTTGCCAAATAAGAGGAGGTCATTCACCATATCGTGGCTTTAGGGGCTTCAGTGCAAACTTGTGGATTAATACTAGTGATCTACTTGTTACCAGAATATTATCTATTAGATTAGAGTATTGCCCATTTTTTACCAAACGTTTACTGAAAATGAAATGTGAAACAAGTAAAACCAAAGCTACCTAAAAGCAGTATATCTATAGATGATTTGATTATAATTATGCTAACAGTCAATACATGAAATATTTATTATATATTTAATCCAGTTTAACCAGTTGCCGCTTCGAACTGCACATTTGCTATCTTGGAACTAGAAAAAACATAATTTATAATAATTATTATAAATGAGCCGGTAGTCATATCTCAGTAGAGTGAAATACTTTTTTTACTTCTAGCGCTCCGGGTTTAAAATCTCAGTGCATATTGTAAAAAAGAATAACTCGCTCAACAAACTAAACTAACAGTTCTCTATACAGGTTTTCCAGGTGGTAGTTTCAATGTAGTTGGACCCGGGAGGCACCGCCACATATATTTCTAGCGTGAAGCAGTATTAGCGCTTCGGTGGAAAAGTGTGGGCAGCAGTAACCATTTACCATCAGGTGGTCTGCTTGTTTACAACTTTATTATTATAAAAATACAGTTCTTTAAATATGACATTGTCAAATGTGTCTTAAGTCTTGGTTATTCTCGTCGAAACATGTGCCCAACAATGAGCCAATATCCATTTAGCGACGAAGTAATACATTTCATTAAACTGAACACTAGATCATGTATGACCTACCGTCGCTGTTATTATAGGTCCAAAAACGCTAAATAAGCATGTATTTTTGGGAAACTTAATGCTAATAGTGGAAGCTAATAGCGATGGAAGATAAAGCTTTTGAAACGTATATAAAAATATTTTTCAACCGTATAGTTGTTTGAAATTCTCCGCGTCAAATACGTAAATTGAATTCATTAGTTATTTTCATTTCCATTGAATACTCTCAGCTATTTAAATGAAACAACTATAATTATAATACTCGTCATTATTTATATTGGTAAATCCCTTCTTGCGTTATAGGAATGAAGCTTAAAATATCAGTAAAGTACTAATAAGGTAATAAGTTTGTGTCAGTTTCTTCAACATCATTGTTGTTACAATAAAGTACTACGCGCTCATCTTTATCCATTGATTAAAACTTTATGTGTTTTCAGTTTATTCCATATAAAATTGTTATAAAATACTTAAACAATGAAGATGCATTAGCAGTGACATTCATATAGCTATAAATTAACAATTACTATTACAGAGTAGGTTATATCCGTCTATGACAAAGCAAAGGAGGGTTATGATTCAGACCGTTATATGTATGAATGTACTCCCGGTTATGGGCTAAATTATGGTACGCAAAAAAGGACTCTCGAAAATCATAACCGATAAATAAATAAAATAAAGTGGTATTAGGTATTATCACATTTTAAATTGACAGCTATTTGCAGCTGCCACCGAAATGATTAAGAAAAAATAATAATTTCTGAACTAAATAAAATCCGAGTACGCTTTAAAAAGAAAGAAACAAGAAAATATTTATTTTTTATCAGATTGAAGTTGCAAACGAGCATGCCGTCCAACTGAACGTAAGTGGTTACTGCCGCCCGTGGACATTTGTAAGCAACTTAAAAAAGGATTCTGTTTGAAGTAGATCACACAGTCATGTGCCACTACTCCCGAGGAGAAAGATAGTCGCCTCATATATAGTACCGCAAACAACCACATCCTTTTACGAAAACACAACAACTACTTCACTACTACTAAGCTTATAAACGTAAACATAAACGCTTTCTAGAATTCAATTATTTTACGCGATACTATTTTATAGCGTAATAGTAAATGCCTTTTAACAAGTCCTTTCAATTCTTAATTAGGACAAATCTCTAAATTTATTTTATTGTATTACGCTCTACGCTATAAGCATTTAGCGTTAACGGTTAAAACAAATGTACCTGTGTCTCAGATCTTATAAGCCTACGAATTTCGCTGTAATGTAGTGAAATATCCTTTTTCTTCCTTCAAAAGGTACCCAACGCCGTGGGAGCGACGTCTGGATTTGTGGGATTTTTACCGCATCAAAACCCCCCCGGTGGCCGTCCTCAGCGCTTTGTGGAGGACTCCGGGATCTCCAACGGAACGCAACCGGAATCCTTCAAGCGCAATGCCCCTATTGGGCTCTTTCCCGGCAAGTATATACGCTCACGTTCTTTCAGGTACTCACGACGGCACGCAACCACGCATACCGCCGTCCTTCCCGGGGTCTTACGACGGGCAGGATATACCGTAGCCCTATTCTGGTCCCGGTACTACAGGGACAAGTGAAATACCCTAACGGTAACTACTGAGCCGCTAAGCGTTGTTTCGTGGCCAAACGGGTGGTATATTTACGGATGTAATTTCTGAATTCTACTATATTAATAAATTTTATAATATTACCTTTATCACTTTGGTGTTGTGTAAGTTTGAACTAGTTTCAAGGTTGGTTTTTCTTATGTATATACGAATATGTTATGTTTTTCGTGAGATTTATATTTCTGTGTAATTTTCCTACTCGATCTCTTATTTTCCTCTATAACACACATAACACACCACAACTGTTTCTTTTCTGTTTTAGTTTAAAGGGTGTGGTAAAGGAGATACTTATCCGAAGCGTTCAATTTTAATCCTCAGGTAAAGCTCTATCTGATGTCAGGTTGATTACAGAAGTCCATGAGCAACAGTGGCCACTTACCATCAAATGGAATGCATGCTTGTTTGCTATTTCCATATTGTAAAAAAGCTAAAGGATCATTGAATAACATTGCTAGTCGTAAATATAGGTTCGTTTCGATTTTTATTTAAAACGCTTTTTATTATTTTATTCGTAAATAAAAACATTGTTATTCACGGTGAATGAAATTATAAAGGAAAATACCTATGATAAACATATTACATTATACCTACGATATTAACTGTAGGTAAAATAACTGGTCTTGGAGTACGCAGTTTTGCTAGGAGTTCCGTCTAGTGTTAGATCATCACTTTAACAACAAACATAAAACATGAAACATCAACAAAGACTAAGATCTTGATAAGAATAGATTCAAGAGCAAAATTAGTTTTTATTGTAAGCTTTTAAACTGTTAAACAACAACAGAACCATTTTTGACGTGCGTAGAGCACTATAACTGTGACTTAACCAAGGGCCACGAAACTGGCGCAGCAACTGTTAGCGTCAGGCGATTTTCATTTTTTGTGGCCTTATAAGTTTGACACATACATTTGTACCCATCACTGTCTGGCACAAATGTATAAAGGAGGGTAATGTTTATCGAACTTATAAATGTACGTATATAAATTTGTTTTTTTGTTTCTTTCATATACCATATTACAATTGGAATTATAATTTAGAAATTTTCGATTGTAAATAGAAAACGATTTTTTACTTATCATGACAATATAGTTATCATTTGAAAGGTCGTAAATAGACCATAGTTAATATTTTGGTGATAACTCATAAATAGCGTTAAACTACTGACTGCTTAAATAAAATCAACTGATATTGAAGGTTCGTATCGTATCGAATATCGTATTCGAATATTCGTTTTATATTAATTTTTGTTTTAATATTTTGTTGCATAGTTTAATTTTTTATCGTTACTTGTTTACGCTCAATGATGACGCTTATATCACCAATGGAATTAGCCTTGAATCGCATAATATTTCGTCGCTCTCTTATATATTATATTCTTTAACAAGCCAGTTATTAACAAACTTTCGTAAGTGCAATAGTGAACCGCAGAATTTTTTTTTTAATAATCATGAAGTAGCAAACGAGCAAGCAGTCCACCTGATGGCAAGTGGTTACTGCCGCCCATGGACATATGCAAGCAACTTCATATAGAACAGGGGTTCTATCTGAAGTCGACTACAGCGTTGCTACTCCCGAAGACTGAGACTGTCGCCTCATATAAAAGTGAGCCGGCAACCACACCCTTCCACCGAAACGCAAAACTTGCTTCACGTTAGAAATAGGTGTGTTGGTGGTACTTCCCCGGTCGAACTACATTGATTCTACCACATGGCAAATCATGTCTTAAATTTTAGGGTACATCAGGTTGAACTGCAGATCAACACCTATTTACTGCATAAAGGTGTCATGGCTGATTCCGCTTAGACGAACCACAAATGACTCTACCATTTGTTCTGATCGTCCAGTTGACTGACAGCTTCATATTCTGTAGGTTCGGATGGTTGGGATCCTGGACATCAGATTTACGGAGTCCTTATAGCAAATATTAATTACACGTATGGACGAAGGTGTGTGAAATCTATCAACATGCAGCGGTTTTATTCATGTGTCATACCCAAGATTCCGTGTTACTGATACGTGACGTCTATACTTAAAATTAAGAACTTAAACGCAGCTTTAAAGAAGTGGTAACCTTGGTGGGCCTTTATTATTTAAATTAAAAATACATTTTGTTTTCAGCCTTTGCTTTTATAAGCAACCTTGGGGGATCCGTATCAGTTTTTAACTTAAATATATTTCGACTAAAAAATAAACAAGGAAATCAAGAAGTGGGTTCATAAGATATTAAATAACGCTAATGTACTACACTGATTTCAGAAACACAAAAGTGGTATCACAAAGCGGAAGTACAAAGTGGGATTCTTGTATCCCATAGTATATTGAGAGAAAGGATATACTACAAGGATACTAGATTTTGAATTTGTTTGAATTAACTTATCGTCATTTAGCTTAGATCATAAGGTAAAGCTAAGGTTAAGTTAGGGTTAAGTAAAAAAAAAAACCTATTATTTTGGGATACTGCTATTAGGCTTTTGAAGGCAGTATATGGCTATAGGAACTTGTAAGGAAGGATAATAATTATGATCCATGGATAAGTAGCTAACCACCAACAAAACTATGGGGATGATAAATATCTTTTACATATTACCTTTTTTTTAAATAAAATTGTATTATCATATTAATATCATCAGAAATATTAAGGATCCAGTAGGTATTAACTTCCTACAAAATTGCTCGGTTAAAAAGGGTGGGTCTGAACATCCTTGGCCATAACATATCGACGAAACCGTAGTATATGGGAGATCCGGTAATACGTCCTCTTTTATTCATTAATTTATTAAACAGTTCGTATTTTACTGCCTATGTTTTCAGGTCAGTGTACCATACAAGTTTTTTACTGAGTAGAACCATTGTACGTAAGTTGTTTCGTAGACGTCATTCTATGTAGTTTCCCGTTTAGCACAAAGGTCAGTTAATGCAAAGTAATTAAGCCAATTAAAAGATCTCTGACTACAATAGACTAATCATTTAAAACAAACTGATTTGCGCAACGAAATCGGAAAACCTATGGGTAAATACTTTATTCGTTCGTATATGTTCTATAGTCCGCACTTGATTAGTCATTTGACTAATATCATAACAGTACTTTTTTATCAGATTGAAGTAGCAAACGAGCATGCAGTCCACCTGATGGTAAGTGACCGTCTATGGACATCTGTAAGCAACTTTATATAAAACATGGGTTCTATCTGAAGTTATTCACAGATGCGTTGCTACTCACAAGGGGTTAAGATGGTGGCCTCATATATAAGTGAGCCGTATCCACACCCTTCCACCGAAACGTAAGAATTGCTTCACGCTAGAAATAGGCGCGGCAGTAGCACCTTCTCGCTTAAACTGCACTGGTTCTACCACCTTATAAGTGAATTTTAATAACCGTACGAGTATCACTAAATTTTATCATGAGATCATAAATTTATCATCTGCCATTTAAGTTACCCATAAATAACTTTTTACTTAATAAGATAAAATTCTGGTGGTACTTATTACAAACCAGATTACTAACATAAGTTACGAATTATAACTATTAGATTATATTTTTAACATAGTTCCAGTTATAGAGTAGCAAGTTTTTGAAAAATATCGTGGGGCCAGAGAACTAAGACTTTTCCAGTAACAATTGAAAAACTAGCTCATTACGTGTTTTCCAGACAGTGAATTATGTACGTGTCCACATACCGTGTACACATGATACTTGTGAAATCTTGAAAGTTTAATAAAAAAATCGAAGTAGATTATAATGTATGTATACTAAATATGAGCTTAGGAGCGATGATGATAACTTATTCATCGTCTGGACACGGGTGATGTTAAAAATGCTATTATGCCAATCATGACGATCATAATAAATTACTACTAGGATAATGGCGCAGAACATGAAACCATAATGACTACGATGTTGATGATTATTAAATAAAAGATATAAATTGTTTAAAAACTTTTATTTCTTACCATAGAAGTAGGTCTTATACTTTAAAAGACATTTCGCCAAACATACTTTTAAATAGTTCTGAACCTTGATCTGATCATATCCCAATTTCCTTAAAATTAAGGAAGTTGACTTTTATCTACTATGTTAATTTTATGGATTTATCTTGCTTGTTATGGATATGCTTTTGGTCTTCTAATTTCTGGAACGCAAAAAAGAACCTGTGTTAATGATAAATGTATACCTATACTTAATAAAATGAAATGAAATGTTTTTTGTATAGGCTTTTGGGGACACTTACAAATTGTAGCTACAAGATTTTTTTTACACTACCACCGAATCGGAAAATGACCTCAACTTAGAAGATCCGGCAAGAAACTCAGCGGGGTTGTCTTTTAAATTTATACAATGTATATTATTCTTTTGCTCAATTTATTTTTAAGATGATAATTATAGCTAGTTCCAGTATGTAGTTACTTATTACAATTGTCCATATTTAAGTCAGTTAAAAAATGGAACCCACCGTTATCCCATTGCTGGGCACGGGTCTTCTCTCAGAGTGAGAGAGTTTTAGGCCATAGTCCACCGCGCTGGCCAAGTGCGAATTGGTAGACTTCACACACCATTGGGAACTCTAAAGAGAACTCTCAGATGTGCAGGTTTTCTCACGATGTTTTCCTTCACCGTAGTTAAAGCAATTAGTAATATTGAAATTGATGTAATTTGGAACAGACTTCTTGTTAAACGTTAAACGTTTTAACGTTTCTTTAGAAATCTCTTTAGAAACCTTTAAGGATGTTGTTTTATGACGTTATAAATCTATTCGTTTCGATCAGTAAAATGATCTAGTTACGAACAGGATAGGCATAACTCCACGCATGCAGCTTTTGCAATGAATAATAATGAGTTTAGAGTGCTTGATATCATCACTTCTTTATATATGGTCATCCGAATCGAACAAGGTTGTAACAAGCATTCTGCAATTTTTGAGAATAAGCCAAAATGTTGAAGTATGATGTTCTAAAATGCTCTTGATTCTTTAAAAATCACCATGATATCATATTTTACTGGTTATTATAGAATTAATGAATGCCAGAGACAGGTGGAAAACAGTGTCCTGTAGCTTATGCACGGACTTCGGGCTTTTGAGCATAACACTTATTGAACATAACACGAGATACTGCCTTGTTAGTGCCGGTGTCAATATTTCTACTAAGTTCAATGATTTCCAATTGTCGATATGAACGACTGTGGTAATGTCAATTCTCATACGGTTTATGGTACTTTTTCTTTCCTTAGTCGTTTTCGCCATTTAGTGGAATATCGTTCACAATTGTAGTTGTTCTTACGTAGCATTTAGTTCATACTCATATATCTTCAATGATTTTTTTATGTTATAATTGTTTTAATCACGTCGGTTTAATGACTTTAAATTGAAATATAAATATGTGGTTAAATGATAATTATAATTAAGATATTTAAATAGCCTGTGCTTTTGGTTTTAAAAATATAATAATGCATAGTGGTTAAAAATCGGCAAATCGTGATATAAAAAAGTACCTAAAAGACTAGTATCTTGTTCTAATATAAACCTTTAGTAAAAGTATACGAATCAAGGTACTCGTACTATTATTATTTGACATACATCCTCGACAATAAACCACACTAAGTCTTTTATCGGCTCTTTATAATAAAATCCTATGTCTAGAATCTTAAGAGTTGTTAAATTACATGCATACTTACTTCAACATAAATCGGTTCCGCTTCATTCATTTTAAAATTGCCATCGACATTGGATTCTTTGGAGTCTTTGGAGTCGGTAAGCAACGTCAGAACTGGGAAGTCTTTCGCGGTTTCAGTGACCTTTGCCCTCGACCCTCTAGGGGGCGCTAGTACCGGCGAAACAAACACCACTTGCTTATCTTGTACATCGGCTAAGACGAGATAAAAACACACAAAAATCAATAATCGCATCGTGGATATTATAATACTAACGGAAATGCGTTCGGAGCTTCATTTATATCTTTGCTAAATGTTAATAACGTCACGTTTTTATCCGATCATTTCCGAGTTTTGTAGCTTTATTTTTTCAATATTACGTCATTTTTATATATTCAATACTTAAGCTTGTTCACTTCAACTTGAAGTGAATCAACTTCTATCAAACATATTGCTTTTAAATATTCATAGAATGCAGGTTAAAGAATATAGTTTTTAATATTTTTGAGACATTGCCGCCCATGGACATCTGTACCATTTGTCGGGTGGTAGAACCAATGTAATTCGACCGGGGAAGTACCACCGCCACACCTATTTCTTTCTATGAAGTTGCTTATTATATGCTTACTATATGAAGTTGGACATTTGGTCTATGGGCGGCAGTAACCACTTGCCATCAGGTGGGCTGCTTGCTCGTTTGCTATTTCATATTAATAAAAAACCACAGATGTGTTACTAACCGGAGGATTAATGTAGAAAGCCTCGGATAGGTACGTCGCCCTTACGACCTTCTAACTAGAAGACTGCACGACTTAATATACTGCTATTAAGCAGAAATCGGTGTGGTGTGGTGGTCGTGCCTTTGAAGTCGAACTACAATGAGCCTCACTGCTGGGCACGGGTCTTTGCTCAAAATAGGAGAGTTTTAGGCCGTATTCCACCGCGCTGACCATGTTTGAAATGATAGACTTCACACACATTAGAGAAGTTATTTTTTTAAAGAGCTCTCAGATGTGCAGGTTTCCTCACGATGTTCTGCCTTCATCGTAAAGCAGTGAAAATTAATTTTTAATACGCACATAATTTAAGAAAAATCAGCCTGCGATTCAACCGCTGACCTACGATTGAGAGGCGGAGTTTCAACCATTAAACTATCACTGCTATGCGCTAGCGCTAGTCATTATCAACACATAATTGCCCCTGGACATAGGACACGCAACATTCCACTTAAGTTATAACTAAAGACGTAACTCAATACGTAATTTGGCTTTATTATCAAGCATCATCAAGCAGTGAGGTACAGAGGTGTTACATTACATCAGTGGCGGTGCAAGATCTAAACATAATGTGGGCAAGATACATTTTGCGAGTCCCTCTGATGGTGCAAGAGGGGAAAATGAAATAAAAAATACTTAAAATTAAACAGTTTTCTATTCATAAAACTATAAATATAGATTACTATTAGATTTCTGTTCTGGGTCTGGGTGTTTGTAAATTCGTCTTTGTGTGTCCATGGCACCCACGACACAGGAGAGAATCCTTCTGTGGGTCTATGAGTGTAGAAAACGTTTATGAGTGTAGAAAGCGTTTATGAGTGTAGAAAGCATTTAGGCTTTTGGAATCTTCATCCTCTTTTGCTATGAGGCGCGGGGCCCTTTGTACCACGAGGCCGTGGGCGGTAACCCACACCGCCCACGCCTTACGCCACTGCATTTCATACGACCAAGGACGTTATGGAGCTCTGTAAACGTAACCGAAACCATGGGCTATCCGAATAAAACAGGAATCCGTAACTGTATCCGATATAAACGTTTCGGTTAATCGGAACGTATCCGAACGTTCCGAGACATTTTTTTTTAGTTTTAGTAAATCACACTTAAAATTGATTACGCTGTAATCATAACTGATAAGATTAATTGTAAAAGCAAACGATATAATAGAAATAAACCAAATTATTACATACGCATTTTACGTTTAAAATTTCTTATAAATATGTAATCCTTATCCGAAACTTTTCGAAACTAACGGATAATCCTAAATAATTTCATAACCGTATTCGAACCGGGTATAATATTAATCCTATATCTGTATCTAGATCCGAATTTCGTATCCATAACATCCCTGCATAAGACTTCTTAAGGAACACACACACTGGATAAAGAAATTAATTTCTAAATTTCATACGTATTAAGGGTACGGATATAATTTATTAACTATTATTACTTCAACAAATGAATATAATTATAAAATTCTATAAAACTAATTACGTGTAGAAAAACCTGCATACAATGTTATTGTGTCTAACGAGCACATCAGATCTCGTACTACTAAATGCATCTATAATCTTGAACCGCAAGATTCATGCCCATAAATTATTGCGGAACTCATTAATATATTTACATACCTAAGAGTATAGACAATATATAGATGGTGCTTTACGATTTGATGGTTTATATCGAATTAAGTAAGGCTCAGGTACTTGTTCACAATCAGCGCTGGCCCGAGTCCATATACTTTTCCCCTCCGGCTCTTTTTAACGAAATATCATTAAAAATAGTTATAGTAATGTAAAATTGTATTTACTTGTTTTGTAGCTTTATCTTTATTATCCTTAACGTCCTTAATTAGCTTCGCAGGTTGTACTCTCTTTTCTGTACTTCCGGGATGTGGGAACTCTGATACTACTGAAAGGTAGCAATCCGTTTTTGATGGAGTTTGATAGTTTTTAACAATTTGAGGAGTTTGTTTCTTATCAGGTTTGGGTACGTAGACACTTAATCAATCAGTCCGTACGCCATTTACTCCTTAAAAGTCACCCTTCTGTAGTTGAATTCTCAAAGACGATTTTTATTTTTATTGCAATACCTATTAAATTACGAGTTACACGACTACAAGCTCTGTTATCCTTTTGGAAAGAGTGAGATAAAAGAAACAAATTACAATCCATAATGCTGCAGTAGTTGATATTAATTTAGGTGAAATTATAGATTTAAAGTGATAGAATGACTATTATTTGATTGAGAAAGTCCTACGACTATTTGTAGCGTTAAATAATTCTTGCTTTTCGATGGACCGATCCGCATCCATTTATCTACATAAAGGACTTACCTTTAGTGATCATCTTAGTTCTCAGGAGTGACATATCTGTGATTAATATGCGTCCATGAAGGAGTAAAGGTGCGTAAAAACCCGCGTGGTGGAGTGGTCGCCATACCGGTCTGATTTACAGAGGGTCCTGGGTTCGTTCCTCGTTCAGAAAGACATGTGAATGATGAATTTAAATTTCTGTTCTAGGTTTCAGTGTTTGGGTGGTAATTCAACACTAGAAACTTTTCTGTAACGTGGATACGGAGTGTAGAAAGTTATTAAAATAGTTTAAGATTCGAATCCCAGTTTTAGCAACCCAGTCTGTATGCAACTATGAAAAAATAGGCAGTTGAGGAACTAATTTCGAAAAATCGTGGATGTCAATCTGCTTGGGTCATCTCACTTTGTTTAATGTTTTTTGTCTGACCTTTCAAGCTGTTCACCTTTGGGTTCATTACGAAATAGTGTGTACATGTTTGCTAATAACATTGCCAATAAACCTTGTTACAAAAGAAATGAAAAGTTTGTATTTTATTATTTGAATGTAGGCGTGTCCAAATACGCTTTTGTTTGCATTTTTGTTTATGATATGTGTACATGATATGTTTGTGTTCATAAATAAATCTATCATTCTTTGTTTATTACTACAATTACTTCAATAAACTTTAAATACAATATTCAGTTATGATTTTTTTACTCTTAAATTGTTTACGCATTTTGCATTCTAATTATATTGTATAACTAGCTGTGCCACGCAGATTCACTTGCGTTTATAGAACAATCTATTAAAAACAAATGAACTTAGCGTGGTGTTACATAGCCTAAAGCCTTCCACGATAAATTTACTATTCAACACAAAAAATAAATTAATTAGAACCAGTAGTTCCTGAGATTAGCGTGTTCAACCAAACAAACTACTGCTTTATAATGTTATTACTAGTATAGATATGTAGGTATATTGCATAAATAAATCTACATTACGTAGATATGTAAATATACATCTACATCTAGATCATTATGAATGTAGGTACGCTTCAGGAATAACCGGTTAAGTTATAAAATAAAATTATATTATATCATCTTTCCCGTTAAACTATTTCGTAGTATTATTTAAACATGACGGGTACATTTTCGATAATTTTGTACTGGTTTTCCTTGTGGCCTTCAAACGTCTAATAAAACCCAATATTTTAAGATCCGACGCTGTTAAATTTACATTAACCTGCTTTTTGATAAAAATAAATTTTATTTATTAAGCAATCATACCGGTTACTTAATAAATAAAATTTATTTTTATTTGTTTATTTATCTTATATTTATTTATCTTTTTATTTGTCTTATTTTTATTTATCTTTTTCTTTTTATTGGTTTGTTTACTAAAATGAGTCCAGAAATATTGTTTGTTTAGTCGTATATTTGTCACCTAACTTTATTATTTGTATTAAAAGAATATAACATTATTTGTTAAATATTTCTTAGTAGTTTGGAATAAAAAGTTATATTAATAAATATTAATTAATCAGTCTTTCTCAAACAATTGTGTATAGAACTATTGGATCAGAACATATTGACTCAGATTAGGTATTATGACAGTCAGTATAGAGACTAAAATAAGTGGTTGAATCTTGAATAATTAGAAGAACGATATTTCTTTGAATAATGGAATTTAATCTACTTTGTAAACAGTAATTTTCTAGCACTGAGCAGTATACACGAGTCATGTTACTAATGATAGGCTACTATAATGCTTCGTCGTTGTCGCTGATGACTCAGCCATCCATAATTTGCAGTATAGGAGACGTTAAGGTGCCTTTGTTGGGGTACCTGATGAGCTTTAGAAGCAAAAATATATCCTTGTGTTAAAAACAATTGGTAATGTTGGGACAAACCCAGTCAAATCCAGTTGAGAGGGTTTTTACGTATGTGCTAATTTTAAACAAAAAACGTGCCACTACGCTCAGAGTCAGTTCAAATATTCAGATCACATGAATGAGAATTATTGAGCTATAGTTCACTTGTAAATTAAATAGTCTTTAATCTAGCGTAAATCAGTATTACCCTGTTGGTTCGTATAATTATAGAGACAGGTTGTTTTAAGTACTAATGAGGAATGAATATTAAAGGATACGCAAACTGAGTCGGATGAAAACATTCGAGTGCCCACATTTCTTATTTTCCTATTGACAGAAGGATTCAGGTCACAGTTCATCGTTCAAGTGCAGATTTATTTCACATATCATTGAGAATTTCGTAGAAACCTTGTAACCATTTAGATTTCGTTCTAATGTTTTTCATGATTTTATATCAGTTCACATCAACATTATTCGATTTACCCATGTCTAATTTTAAATTCTTACGCAAATAACATGTACATCACATATAAAGTAATTGATAATTACCTGAATTCGTAGATGACTGCGTTGGTTGGTAAAGAAACGTGAGCTAAGTAATGTTATTAATAATAAATAATCGTAGGCGTCACTTTACGCGGAATTTATTAACTGATATAAGCCTAAAAAAATAAAAGTCTTACATTAGAGCTGTATAAGTGTACTTTGTCTTAGCAATACTGCTTACAACAATACAAAAAACTGGATATGCTTTATTATACTTATTCTATCACAATTGTATTTATTAATAAGAAGTCCCAATATTTTACAAATTGCACTCTATTCTATCATATTTATCTTTTACATGAATATAAGTGTATAAAATTAAGATGTATATCACTTGTCTGTTATTCAGAAATAATCACCAATTTCTCAGATCATATCATTTAACGTGTCAAAATGTTCTAAATAGTATTAAAATTGTTCTTCTCCATTAATTTATCTTACTACATAAAATAATTATTATACATCAACATTACACAAATTTTCATATCGCAATCAGTAGGACAGACGCCTTTGCTGTAATCATTGATACTCACACGTCAGTTATTAATCCAACCAAAAAACAAATAAGCTTGAACTAAACTCATTATCTCGTCTGCGTACATGTTGCGAGCGGTTTGTCCGGTTTGTTGGGGAATCCTGCATGTTCAGGACAAAGGCAGTTACTCCGTACTAACTACGCAACATAAGATATATTATCAGGCAATAATGATATGTAATTTTATGAGACGCTCGTACAGATTGCTTCTTTTTCAAATCTTTTACTAAAAAGTCACGATAATTACAAAGATATATACATTTGTATTTCATCAGTCATTAAACATAGTTAAAATAATCTTACTTAATAAAACTACAATGATTACATGACGACGCACGGCTTCAACTTATGATCTATTTATAAACTGAATGTCATTGTCCTTATTCTCATTTGTCTACAGAGTTCGATACAATTTTCTACATAAAGCTTCGTTATATGCATAGACTTATATAAATAGACATGTCCTACAAGTATAGGATAGATTTAGTACAAATCATAGTTAACTTATGAGCCCAAATCAAATTTTCGACTCGAGTTACGAAATTACTTGTTACAAAATTCAGCTCATGTTATTGAACTAAGTGAGCTCACTTTCTCTCGGAGTACACATCTATTAATTTAAATCCATGCCTATATTATTAATAATACGGATACATATTAGCCGATAATATAGGTATTGGATTGTTGTTTACGAAGAAATTGAAATGAAGATTAAGGAATTTCTGATAGATATTGATTGATGAATGCGACGCTTTCATCCTGAAAAGCAAAATCATGTTAAATATTAATAAAAATAAATGAGTGAATACTGAAACGATAAAAGCAATTGACTTGCTTTAAGCCTAACCATCTTTATAAATTCAACATATTGTAAATGGACTTAAAGTTACGTTATTAGTGACATTTTTATATCAAAATTCGTTCAATTTAATCTTTTAAATGATAAAATTCCTCCAATTTAAAAATTATGTTTTGGGCGTCCGGCATTTATCCTTTTTACGTATAAGTCTAAGCATTTTAATGACTTAGGATGCAAGAGACTACTTAAGTAAAAGTCTTAAAAGGAAAGCGCAGGGTAAATTGTATTATACGGCATGGTGTTGATAATACTCACTTTGATCCATGGTATTTATGGTGATGTGGATGAGAGTGTCCAGGAGCAAGCCAGTCTAAGGAGAATGGCTTTAAGTCTTCATAAAAAGTGCATGTACAGGTTGAAACGCTTTGTGTTAATGTAGGGCTGATAGGTTGCATCGATAATACCTCGTTAGGTTTTTCTTCTACTAAATCTGGAGTGGCTACAGCAGTTACTGGTTCTTCGTTCGGTTTCAAAACTGTGGAAGGTTCTATAATGTTAAAATATGCAGTGGTCGACGGCGCTTCTGGTGCATCGTCGTTTGTCAACGGTATAACTGCTGGTGCAGTTTCTACTGTTTTTATAACTGGAGTTGGGTTCAAAAAACTATCCTCGATTATACCAGTACTTGCTGTGATAACTGGCTTAATATTAATATTCAATGGGTAATTTGAGTCTGTCTCGAATATCACTGGCACATTTATTACAGACGTAGGTTGTATATCACTTGGGTGTGTGAATTGTGGGATTGAATCGTCATTGTCTATCACTGGATCCGCGGCACCTGTCGTTGTGATTCCTAGTAGCAAAGGCGTTGGGTTAACTAATCCATTTTCATTTAATGGAGTGGTAAAACTTGTGGAAAGCGGTTCATGTACGGATTCTTTGTTGAATTTCAATGGATTCCGCGCATCAGTACTCCGTAACGTCAATGCATTGTCTAACACTGGCGTTGGCTTTACAAACTGAACACCGGTTGTCTCACACGTGACACAAGAAAAGACACACCAAAATACAACTAATGCACGTTTTACGACCATATTGATTAATAGTTCCGATATTATTTAATAAACACTAAAGCACCGCGCGACCGACGAAACTGGAATGTCCAACTTCGTTAGTTTGACTTGAAAGCATCGGGGGTTTAAGAATACATTTTACGTTCTATCCAGTTCTGTGGGTATTTCTGCATGGAATTGCAGAGTCAACTTATGCGCTCGATGTTACTAAAATTGTGAGATTTAATACTATGCTTTACAAAATAGTTGTGAGGTCAGCCGCTTGTCCAAGGTAATGAGCCGAAAAACTTGATATTGAGACGTGTGTATGTAGAATATAGATGTCTAATGAATCACGATTATATAAGGTCTCTATATCTCCCCGTGTCAGTAACGTGAGTAAAAAATTTAGCCGAAACAGAATTGAATGAATGGTTGAACTTATTTTTATAGTTTTTGAATGTTGGTGATAGATTAGGCTTTATATTAGAAGAAGTGTTTGATCTGGCATTAAATAAAGAACTCATTCTCTAGATCTAAATAAATAAACTCTATCATCTGAGCTTTCTTGAAAAGTATCTAATAATAATCTAATATTTTCATAATAGTAGATTCTAATAAAAATCTCATTAAATAATGATCTATGTTAAATAATTATTTGCCACGTTATGGCCACGACCCAGTCCTATATTTATTCAGCATTATTATTATTTGGAATCTTTAGGTATATAGGTATGATTTAGACACATATTAAGCCAGTGACATTTATACATGATCTTGAAATTGATGCGCATATCAGAATAATAAATAAGTTGTCGCAAGAGACCTATTCGGATTTTATAATAACTATGGTCTTTAATGTAATAATAAGCATAGCATAATAATTAGTTAGAAGGTGAAACATGAATTGAAGTTCTTATTATATGATCGAGGTCCGTTTATGATGCGCGGAGTAGCTAGGTGTTAGTATAAAGTATTACTATTATAGTAAAATTTCTATTGGACAACGACGACGTACGTAACAAAGTATAATAATAAAATCATTATTGATTTAATTATTATATGCTCTTCCTAATATACGTATTAGGAAGAATTTGTAAAAGTTATAAAATACATATTAAATTTGTACAAAAATATGTATTATTAATAATATTTTTTTATTCATAAATATTCTGTTTTATTTTAAATTATTGTTTTCCTGCAGACTGTACAAAATTTTGCAGCGAAAAATAGAATTTCTGTATATACTTATAAGCGGTCCCATTTGACCAAAGAAAAATATTAAATTAAATCAATGAGCAAAAAGG